>JAPWIX010000015.1:0-285000 GCA_028751805.1 Podosphaera xanthii
TCATGGTCAGAAATTGATCGAAAGGACATTTTAGAACATGCTTCATTTGAAAACTTCTATCCCGAGACGTATCACTGACAATTCCAATGAGTAGGAAATTAGAACAAATTCCTTATGAGAGACTCGACTGGATACCATTGGCGCCTCAACTATACCCAGAATCCACATCCAGGAGGACACACTTTCCAACTTCACCAAGTCTCGGACTCTGTAAGGACATTCTGTAATGATTTTTCCCAATGACTTTTATAAATGCCATACTGACGTAAATGCGAAGCTTTCCGTAACGTAAAACCATTATCTGAAAATTCTGAATAACAAGTAAAAGTGTAAAGAGTAATTGCATTGTGGCTGAAAATAATATCGTGATTTGCAATTGTAGTTATGGTATACATTTGTAAGCTAAAATAATAGAAGTAATTCAATTTTTCAATGTATAAATAGAAAAATACAAAATTTCTACTATATTTTGATCAAAAATTATTTATGCAAATATTGAAAATGAACAAATTAATACAAATTAAGTATACATAATAATTCAAGCATAATATTTATGAAATGTTTTATGGCAGACATAAATAATATGAAATACATAAATTTGTGCTTATGTAACCATGGCAACGTTCGTCTTCGGTTAAATTGATATCCATGGTAACATATTTATTCGGTTAAATTGATCTACGTGGCAACATATTTATTCGGTTAAATTGATCTCCGTGGCAACATATTTTATTCGGTTAAAATTTTAACAAGGTTACCCCAGACGTGTTATGATATTTTATATAAATTCATTCTATATTTATGCCGACATTATTTTAATCAACGATATATATAATCATGGATAGCCCTGACTCTGAAATCTTAAATGTCAATTAAGTCTCAAGGGTATCCATGATTGAAATTTAAGAAATTCATAATATCTTTCATGTAGGGATATCCCTGATAGAAAGTTGTATTCAAATAATTCATAAATATGGATAATGTTCAAAATTTCAAACTTTTTGCCTGGGTTTATTTATGTGTTACCCTGTAATATTAAATTAATGATCCTACACGTTTAGGGATACTCCTAGCATGTCCATTTTTCAACCCAGAATCAGAGTAGGGTATCCTTATTTCGATACATACTTATGCATAGGAGCCATCATGGGTAGCCCTGACAATGATATTTTTCAAAAAATTGAAAGCCCAAGTGATATCCCAGTCTGAAAAATGTTTTATGCAAAACAGTAATAGGGATATCCTTGAAAATAATACTCAATATGCAGAAATGCTAATTCTATCACACCTGACGTAGTTACGAACAATTCTCAGTTGTTAGCATGGATAAACCTGACAAGTTTATTTTCAAGGTATTATGCTTGAGGGTATCCCTGATCGGACTATGAATTATGCATCATGGTATTTTGCTAGATCCCTGACGAGCATTTGCTCAATGTAAGAATGCCAGCATGGCTATCCCAGACAAGATGTTAATCTTTTATAACATATATGACACCATTTTATACCCTGAATCTAATTTTCTTCATGCATTGTTACAAACATGGGTATGCCTCTAGGAACTTTTATATAGTATAAAATTATTTTATCTCATTTAATTATCATCCGTATAAACCAACGACCACTGATATTATCATCCTTCTGATTACTTAAATATTCGGTCGCAGTGAATTAGTTAATCCATCAGAGGCATGACTGTACCTTTCTACACTTGAAAAATTTATTTGCATTACTGCTGCAACGCAGAATGTAATTGCCCATCGTACATTTGAAATTCACAGTTGTTTCAATATGGTTGCAGGAATGGTTTGTCGCGACGTGCTGTCGTTATCATGAGTGTCAAGTGTAGGAATCAACTGTAGGGATAATTTTATGTGAATTTGTCAATGCGGAAGGTCGACCAGCAGAATATAAGGCGAAAAGGTTGAAATATGCGCAACAAGGGATTCTGAGCGATGTTCCGCCCATTGCGAATAGTAAGAAGGGCTTTTATTAGCAGAATACTATAACTGGAATACAAGGTTAAGGATCCACCAACGCGGCAGTTCGTCAATCACGATATTCCACCACAATGCATAATTAAGCGCGATCCATTAAGTTCAGTCTGAGTTCCGCCCCTTGCTGATAGTAAGCAGGGCTTATATTAGCAGAATACTATCACAGAAATACATGGTTAAGGATCCACCAATGCGGCAGTTCGTCAATAACGATATCACACGACACTGCAAAATTAAGCGCGATGCATCAAGTTCAGGCTGAATTCCGCCCCTTGCTGATAGTAATCAGGGCTTGCATGGTCGGAATTCATCCACAGGGATACTATATTGTGGAGCCATTCACGTACAACAACTTCTTATAAAACATGCATTGTCGCTAAAGAGACCCCTGGAAATCAAGGGTGGTTTTACACCCATGCTACAATAAGCATGAGGGTTATAGCGGCGATGTGAACATGGATCCTACATTATTAATCCGTAATCTTACCAGATTGACTTACAAGGATGCATTTTTCTGGATCCATCTACGCGTCCTATAGAATCACACCTGTAGATTTGGGAATATCCGTTGCGACGTCATTACGCCACACCTACTAAATTTGGCAGTTTGTGGATCAAATCATTTAAAAGTAGTTTGTTAATTTTCACCTTCGACACGCAACATGAACGCATGCCGTGATAACGATTCAAGGTATTGAATAATCGGATACAAAGATATAAGATGCGATAATCAGTTGTTGTTTTGCAATCATACTCAATTTTTCCCGACGTTCGAAACACGTAGTTTGTGGTCATTGTACTTACGAGGGCCACACTTTGAATGCTCAATACAACGCGAGTCAATGACCCAATATAAGGATATCTTTGAAAAACAAAACAAATCTTTATCATACAATTAGATGGCAAGGTCAAAGTTGCTCTATTCTGCCGGCGCAATCATAAGGGTCAGTTTGTGGTTCAGAGTCTTTAAATGGCGTACTTATTAGTTGCCACTTAGCAAGTAATATTCTACACATGATACTACTGAAAATGTACCATGTTTTATTTTTTAAAAAAAAATATGATATTCAGCAAAACGGTAACGCGACTTTCTTAATATCTTTTTTTTTTTTGAACTTTTTGATCATTCTTATGTAATGATTGCGTATCGCTTATTTTTGACGCTAGCAAGTCCCCACCCGCACAAACTATAAATATTTCTCATCATCCTGTTCAGCTCACCAGTCCATCTTCAATTTTTCATAAACACTTTTGATCTCAACTGGTTTCGCCATAAATCTTCACCTTTCATCAGGTTGGTCTTTACTTCGATTAAATTACTTACCTAACACGTTTATTGACAGTACACCACACACCCTTTACATTAGTCGAACCTGTATCGAGGACCTCAAGTCGACTATTTTCTGTCTACGCATGAAACATATGCTCCGCTAGCTACGCGTACGACACAAAAATTTAGACCTATGATTGACATGTAAACGCAAGAAAGCTAAGGCTACAAAGACAGCCCACAGACGCTGCAAAAAATCGTTGCTCCTAAAGAAAAGAGATAATGTATCAAAAATATAAAACACACCGAGCATTCTATCATCCTACATAAGGTAGCTGTGCAAGCAACTGGAATCAATACCTCAGACATATAACACAAGAGACGTTATCGGACGCAAATAAAAATATATATGAACGAAAAATGTCAACAAAAACAAAAGATTATTATCAGGGGTTTAAAATTTTTTTCATCCACCAAATCTACCATTCACCTAACATGTGCCACCATTGTCTTAAAGAAGGCTATGTCATTAGACTCCTACCGGAGGCATACGATGCACAAACTCAGCTACTGTTGCTATATCGTCGAGAACCTCACAGACTCTTCACGATTTGAACATGTCTGTGGAATTACACTCCTCCAGTGCAAGGTCCTTTTACCACATGCATATTGTGTACTTGACCCTACCTATCATCATTCTCCATCAACATCGAGGATCTAAAGCTATGGCACTCTTCAGTTAATCCTACAGATTAACGCACTGTCCTAACTCGACAGGCACTATGGGTCTGCATTCTACAAGCAGAACCTAAACACATTATTCCAATGCCCGATTATAATACCTTTACGGGAAAGGGCTAACAGCCTTCAACATCATACTACATGAACTGTAGTCATGTCCTGAACTTGAAATTTCACGTTCAGGAAATAGACTAACCATTCCCTGGCGAATAAATCACCTTGGTTCAGGCCGAACATGCGTAACTGCCATTATATCGTAACGCCAACAACTCCTACTTGAGTGTGGCCCAAACAATTATACGCCTCTTTTCAAGGTACAGATAGAAGTTAGTATTTCCACGCTTCTCATCTGGCTCTGATAAAGGCAAAATCATCATCTCCAATTCATGTGAATCAAGTAGACCGTAATCCGATGTAATTATCTTCCGATCCGTGAAAATGATTTGTACTAACCCTAAACTTTGTGAATTGCTTCAAACTTTTCATGGAAAAGAACTAACGGCTCTCATGAAGATAGTATAGCATCTGTTGTAGCCATGCTTTTCGATCGACATCTTCAAGTGATGCGGTCAACTAACTCGCTTCTCATCTACACGTTCTCGAATGGATCTCAAAGATTTTTCTATGTCATTCCTCATGATGGCTAATCAACTCTTGCTCAGTTGTGACTCAAAATATTTACACGCCTTTCCCAAGTGCCAGGTGGAAGCTACTAACTACACGGTTCTCATCTGACTTTACAAAAGGCAAAATCTCCTATTCATTGCATGTGAACAATGCCAACTAATGCAGACTAACGTAACTAAGTTCGCATTTCCACTTTAAGTGAACCATACTAACAACCGTAAATAAAAACAATCCAAATGTCCCCAACATGTGGAGCAAAGTTACCGTACTTCCAAATACCAACTACCTGCCTCCGCTTCATATGACAAAGACCTGTAATCCTCCTCAGACTAACTCCGACTCTATAAAACCAGGCACCCCTTCCGAAGCAACGCGAGGAACCCTGCCCCGGAGCGAAGCGAAGGGCCGCAGGGCCAGGACCTAGTCTATAATGTATTGGAGCATTTGTGGATCCCAATTTTTAGTTTTGCGAAACGGTGATTGGCTGGGGGAGGGGGGGAGGACGGTGGTTGGTCGGGCGGGCAAACGGCGACGTCATTTCGGCTGACCGCCCGCAATCGGCAGTAATGATTGGCTCGCAGAGTGTCGAATGTCTGACTCAGCTCAGAGGGCTAAATGTGGATCCCACGAGAAAGTGCGAGCACGCTCATTGGGTGGTGGGGGAGAGGTGCGCGCGCTAGATAGAATAAAGCGGTTCCATTGGCCCACGGAGCGTCGTTCCGGCTGACTAAAGCCCATCAGACTAAATGTGGATACCGTGTGAGAATTCGCAAATGCTCATTCGTCGCCGCTAGCGTTTGGACCACGCTAATAAAATTTTTCATCAATTCCCACAATCCGTCGCATCTTCTTTCTCTTTTACATACATCATCGTCGTCGTCGATAATCCCGCCACCACATACAGGTACGTCGTCCTATCATCATCGCTGACAATCTCACAGGAACATAGAATTACACATGGCTTCAGGTGAGTAAATGGCCCCATTCTGAAATACTGACAAATCCACAGGTCGTCGTCGCAGCAGTAAAAAATTCGATTTAAGGTACGTCGTCCACTTTTCATCGCTGACAATCATACAGGAAACGTCAGGTAATTAACAGCAACAACATTCATGAATTCTAACAACTTGACAGGTCGCAGCGACAAAATTTCATCGCTTTTGAATCAGGTATGTCGTCTACAACACTGATTGCTAACAATTTCACATTAATAGAGATTTGAATATGGCTTCAGGTGAGTAAATGGCCCCACTACCAATCTCTGACAAATCCACATGTCGTCGTCGCAGCATTAATAATTCCGAAAACCAAGTACGTCGTCCATTTTTCAATGCTAACAATCCATAGGAAGCCTCAGATGAGTGACAGCCTCTCTATCCTTGAACTCTGACATCTAAACAGGTCGCTACGACATCATTTCATCGTTTGTGAAACAGGTACGTCTTCAAATCAAGCTAATAATTCTTCACAGGCTCCGAAATCATCAGCGAAAGCTTCAAATGCAAGAAACGTCGTCACTCAAATCGCCTCCCTGACAATTTTAGGCCTTCACTGCCCTTATCACTGCGATAATTTTCAGGCACGTCTCCGAATAGCTTCCAGAAGTCATATTAACCACACCAGAAAAATCAGTCGCGCAGCCGTTAAATGTTTGACACCATCATCTTCGCAATCCCACAAATTTTGCCAACGATCAATATATTAAATTTGCTTAGGTACGAATCCAAAAATTATATTACACTCTACTAACATGCTTTAGAATCGAATTCACCGCTGCTTGGAATATCAGACATCATTTTGATCGATCCAATGACATTCATCATTCTATAGTTTTTTGAACAGGCTTTAATATCACCAGGTAAGTTTCAAGTCGAGCTCTAAAACATCCATTAACGAGCATTAGAAAAATTTTTTTCGAAATGCCGACGAGTCTGAACAGATTTCCAAGATGATTTTACCCAACTGCTCAAAAAAAAATTAAGAAAGACGACAACTGGCAACAGCCGATGCATCAATTAAAAAGCGACAGAAAATTGATAAGTTTGAGAAGTATAGAGAAAAGATCTAATTCAATCCATCCTGTTTAGAAAGCGATTGCTATCACTTTCCTAGGACACATTCGTCACTTAAAAATTACATCCAACTTCGACAGCTTAAGATCACGTTTTAACCCGTTACCAAAAGATCTCCTCACAGACAACAGTTGCATTTCCATCGAAAAGGAAACTTCTCAGTCAGGAATTATGACAGATATCATGGTCAACGTGATTGAGAAGTCATTAGCTACATGCATTTGAAAACTTACAGAGAAACGTATCACTAACAGCTTATGTGTAGGAACTTAGAACAAATTCCTTAACGGACCCGACTGGATACCATTGGCGCCTCAACTATACCCAGAACCACCTCCAGGAGGACACACAATCCAACTTCACCAAGTCTCGGACTCTATAAGGACATTCGTAATGATTTCTCCCAATGACTTTTAAGTTTGCCATACCGACGTAAAAGCGAAGCTTTTCAAAACGTAAAACCAATTATCTGAACATTGTGAAACTAACAAGTAAAAGTGTAGAGAGTAATTGAATTGTGGATAAAAATAACAACGTGATTTGTAATCGAATAAAACGGCGAACTGTAAGCTAAAATTATAATATTTAAACGTTTTCAAAATGTATAAATAGAAATAAATACAAATTATCTACTATTTAAAATTTTACCGAAAATATTTATGCAAATATGAAATTGGATATATTAAAATTCGTTTAGCATTCACAATTATTCCTGCATAATATTAATGATAATAATTGTGCAGACATAATTTATATGAAATGCATAGTTTTGTGCTATTGTAACCATGGCAACTTCAGCCTTCGGTTAAATTGGTATCCATGGCAACCTTTATATTCGGTTAAATTTGTCTCCATGGCAACATATTTTATTCGGTTAATATAATAACATGGGTACCCCAGACACATTATGAAATTTTATATAAATTCATTTTCGAATTATGCCAACATCAGTGTAATCAACTCATAAATATAACCATGGATACCCTTGATTCTGTAATTTTTTCTAAAATTTAAGAACCAGGGTTATCCATGATTGAAATTTAAGTATATCATAATTTCAAGTAGGGATATCCCTGATCTAAAGTTGTATTCAAATAATTCATAAATTGGGATAACGTTCATAAGTTCAAACTTATTGCCTGGGTTTATCCATGAGCTACCCTGTAATATTAATATTCATGACCCTACACGTGTAGGGATACGCCTAGCATGGCAATTTTTGAACAATGAATCAAAGTAGGGGTATCCCTGATTCGACACACTTATATGCAGAAAAGCCATCATGGATAGCCCTGACAATAATTTATTTCCAAAATAAATACCTCAAGGGATATCCCAGTCTATTAGATGATTTATGCAAAGTCGTATTAGGGGTATCCTTGAAAATAAATCCAAATATGCAGAAATGCTAATTACATCATCCCTGACTTAAGTAAAACCCATTCTCAGTTGTTAGCATGGATATACCTGACAAGTTTTTTTTTCAAGGTATTATGCTTGATGGTGTCCCTGATCGGATTATGAATTATGAAACCTGCTATTTTAAATGATCCCTGACAACCAATTGCCCCATGTATACACGCCAGCAATGCTATCCCAGATATATTATTGAGCTTTTATAACAGATATGACAGCATTTCGTACCTGAATCGAATATTACTTCATGCATTTTTACAATCATGGGTATGCCACTGGGAACTTTTATACTGTATAAAATTATTTTATCTCATTTAATTAATATCAGTATAAACCAACGACCACTGATATTAACATCCTTCTGATTACTTAAATAATCGGTCGCAGTGAATTAGATAATCTATCAGAGGCATGACTGTACCTTTCTACACCTGAAAAATTTATTTGCATTACTGCTGCAACTCAGAATGTAATCCCCCATCGTACATTTGAAATTCACAGTTGTTACAACTTGGTTATGGGTAACGTTTGTCGCGACGTGCTATCGTTCTTATGATTGTCAAGTGTAGGAGACAACTCTAGGGATAATTTTATGTGAATTTGTCAAGCAGGCAGTTCGTCAATAACGATATCACACGACGCTGCATAATTAAGCGCGATCCATTAAGTTCAATCTGAGTTCCGCCCCTTGCTGGTAGTAAGCAGGGCTTTTATTAGCAGAATACTATCACAGAAATACATGGTTAAGGATCCACCAACGCGGCAGTTCGTCAATAACGATATCACACGACACAGCATAATTAAGCGCGAGGCATCAAGTTCAGGCTGAGTTCCGCCCCATGCTGATAGTAATCAGGGCTTGCATGGTCGGGATTCATCCACAGGGATACTATACTGTGGATGCATTCACGTAAATCAACTTCTTATGTAACATGCATTATCGCTGAAAATGACCTGAGGAATCAAGGGTGGTTTACTCCCATGCTACAATAAGCTTGAGGGTTATAAAAGTGATATGAACATGGTTCCTTCATTATTTATCCGTCATCGCAACAGAATGACTTACAAGGATGCACATTCTGGATCCATCTACGCGTCCATTAGATTCACACCTGTAGATTTCGGCATACCCATTGCGACGTCATTACGCCACACCTACTAAAATTGGCAGTTTGTGGATCGAGCCTTTTAAAAGTGGTTTATTTTTTTTTATTTTTTATTTTTTTTATTTTTTTTTCTATTATCCTATTTCGGCGCCTGAAGGCCCACGTAGGTATTTTTCGGAAGATACGTATTCTTTGTTATAGAACGACTCATTTTGACGTTTGGAACACTCATACTCAGATTTCATTTGCAGATACCACTACGAGAATAACGCCTTACGACATGTACCCTCTTCCGTGAATACCCACCACAGGGAAAAGCGAGAAAAACCTGTGGCTATCTGAGCATGCTTTCGTCATTCTACGAATACAGTATCACCGCGAGAGAAGTGGTGTGAGGGTCTTGCTGGATTCGAACCAGCTTTCTCCTGTCTCAAGTGGGGCATGTGTCCAAGCTACCCAGACTCTACTTGGGAGAACGGCCTGGACGGTGTACCACTGCACCATCCGACCCAAAGTGGTTTATTAATTCTCAACTTCGACACGCAACATATACGCATCCCGTGATAATGATTTCAGGTTTTGGATAATCGGATACAAAGATATAAGATGCGATAATTAGTTGTCGTATTGCAAAGATACTCAATTTTGCCCGCCGTTCGAAACACGTAGTTTGTGGTCATTGTACTTACGAGGACCACACTTTGAATGCTTAATACAACGGCAGTCAACGACTCAATATATGGATATCTTTGAAAAACAAATCAAATCTTTATTATAAAATTAGATGGCAAGTTCAAAGTTGCGCGACGTTGCCAACGTGATCACAAAGAACAGTTTGTGGTTCGGAGTCATTAAATTGCGATGTATTGAATTGTTGTCACTTAGTGAGGCATATTCCACACATGTTACTGCTGAACATGTTACATTTTTTATTTTTTTAAAAAAAATATGTTATTCGGCAAAAATGTCACGCGACTTTCTTAATTTCTTTTTTTTTTTGAACTTCTTGATGATTCTTACGTAATGATTGCGTATCGCTTATTTTTGACGCTAGCAAGTCCCCACCCGCACAAACTATAAATATTTCTCATTGTCCCTTCCTGCTCACCAGTCCAACTTCAACTCTTCACATACTCTTTTGATCTCAAATGTTTAGCCATAAATCTTCAACCATCATCAGGTTGCTTTACTCCGACTACAATACTTAACTAACAAGTTTATTGATAGTACACCACACACCCTTTATATTGGTCGAACCTGTATTGACGACCTCAAGTCGACAACTTTCTGACTACGCATATAGCATATGTTCCGCTGGCTACGTGTATGACAAAAAATCAAGAACTATTATTGAGATGTAAAGAAAAGAAAGTCAAGTCTACAAAGAAAGCCCTCAGACGCTGCAAAATAACGTTGCTCCCAAAGAAAAGAGATAATCTATCAAAGAGTAAAAAACACAACAAGTATCCTATCATCCTACATGCGGTAGCTGTGTAAGCAACTGAGATCAATACCTCAGACATACAATACAAGAAACGTTATGGGACACGGTTAAAATTATACACGAACGAGAAATATCAACAAAAACAGAACAGTATCGTCTTGGTTATCTTCAAAAAGAAACGATGTTTATCCACGATCATCATTCACTCAACGTGTGCCAACAATGTCAGAGAAAGCTATGTCACTACACTCCTACTGGAGACATGTGATGCAAAAGCTCAGCTATTAATGCTAAATCGTCGTGAACCTCACAGATCCTTTACCATCTGAACATGTCTGGAATTCCACTCCACCAGTGCAATGTCCTTAGACTACATGTGCATGTTGTGTGCTCGACCCTACCGCTCATCATTCTCTATCAACATCGAGGATCTTTATTTACACACCTCTTACATCTTTAAAACTACAGATTACCTCTCTATTTCATCTCGACCGTCATTATGGGTCAACATTCTACACAGAAGTCCTTGAAATATCCTTTCCAACGCCCGTCTAAACTACCTTTACAGAAAGGACACATAGCGCTCATGCCCATACTACATGGACTGTATTCACGACCTCCACTTGACATTTCACGTTCAGGAAAAGACCAACCACTTCCTTGCGAATAAGTTATCTTGGTTCAGGTCGAATATGCGTAACTGCCATAATATTGAAATGCCACCAACTCATACATGAGTTTGGCCCAAACAAATACATGCCTCTTTTCAAGTAACAGATAGAAGTCAGTATTTCTACGCTTCTCATCTGGCTCTGATATAGGCAAAATGATCATTTCCAATTCATGTGAATCAAGTAAACTGTAATCTGAAATAACTAACTTCTTCTTCGCGTAAACTGATTGGTACTAAATCTAACTTTGTGAAATGTTTCATATCATTGATTTATATGCACTAACGGCCTCCAGATAGCAAAACATAGATTGTAGCCATGCCCTTCGACTGACACATCAACGACGACATTACATAACCTAATTACCATACACACGTACTCGGTCGGATCCCAAATATTCATCTATGTCATTATTCTTGAAAGTTATCCAAATTATATTTAAGTTTTGCTCATTAAATTTACACGCCTATCCAAGTACCAGATGGAAGCTACAAACTACACGCTTCTCATCTGACTTTACAAAAGGCAAAATCTTCCCATTCATTGCATGGGAACAATTCCAACTAACGCAGAAAAACGTTACTAAGATCGCCAATCCACTTTATGTGAATCATTCTATCAACCGTAACTAAAAACAATCCACATGTCCCTCACATGTGAAGCAAGGTTACCGTAGTATTTAACACCAAACAACCTGCCTCCGCATCATGTGACCAAGACCTGTAAACCTCAACAGACTAATTCCAACTAGCAACATCACAACACTACAAAACCCGTCACCCATTCCGAAGCAACGCGAGGAACCCTGCCCCGGAGCGAAGCGCAGGGCCGCAGGGCCAGGACCTAGTCTATAATATATCAGACGTTTTGCGGATACGTGATAAAACCTAGAAACTTTGATTGGTCAGTCGGCGGTCGGTATGTTGTATGAGTGGTCAGATGGTAGTTGGGCGACGTCATTTTATTTGACCGCCCAAAATCGGCAGAACACGGACGGGAATGGAGCGTGGTGATTGGTCGGTGTCAGAGAAAAGTGGCACGTGTGTCTGACTAAGACCATCAGACTAACTGTGGATCGGATATTAAAACCTCGACACGCTGATTGGCCGGCGGTGCAAGCCGCTACAACAGGTAATTTCTGGGGTCGTGGGAAAAATATATGGCAGTCTGATTGGCCGACGAGGTCTATGACTACATCATTTTGTGTCTGAGTAAGCCGTTTGGCCTAAATGTGGATACGTTTTTAAAACTTTGACATCCTGATTGGTCGCCGTTAGCAGAGCACGGCTGAACGCTATGTGTGGAAATAAATTTTCGAATTCCTTTTAACACTTCAAACTTCAACCCAAATTTACATACAACACGATCCCTAAACAGAATACTCCTAAAAAACACAAAGTTAGACCGTCGTTACAGACAAAAAACTGTCAACAGGTACGTCTGTATATTACGTCTTCAAAACTGCCACTGACGTGTATATTCAAAAGATAAACCAGAGGCACACCCTTTGAATAAATATTTACCCTCTCGAATATTGCTTCAAAAGTAATAAATAGTTCATTGTGGTAAAGGTATAACCGAAATCAGGCATGTCTGTCAATTGCGGCATGAGACCTGTTACTGACATGTTTGTAGGAGATCCAACAGACGTGCATTATCCAAATGGATTCTCTAGAGTCATACTGTTCCTCATGCAAGAAGAGGAGACCCGTCACGGATTTTTCTTTGAACCATTTTGGGCGCTATTATAGACAATGTAATCGGCATCAGGTACGTCTGTAAACCGTGTTTTGGGGTCTGTTGCTGACGTGTTTTGTGGAGAAGACCCGAGCCTTAACCCGTACAATGGGAGATAACGATGCACCAGCACCCCGGCAGACACGCGATAGTGCAGCTGCTAGCCTGACGCATGATACACGACCTACCAGGCGACCTCGGCGAACAAGGGCTCAAATGGACGCTGCCCGGGCTGCGACTGCGGCTGTAACGTTAAATCCTCCACCTATCATCAATCCTACACCACCACCAGCTGGAGACCAACCTCTCGCACCTCCAAATTTGCCTCCTATGCCTCCGTCTCCATCTCCTGGGCCAGCACGTCCTGAACCGGTGGTTCCAGTTCCGAAAGCTTTCCGGTCCGTCTTTCAAGCTACGGATTCTCAAGATGTTGGTCGAATGGAAATCGTGTGCCGACATTGCCAGGCTCTCCACTTCGCCCAGGAAAAAGTAGCAAGTGGCGAGTTTGAGCTTTGTTGTAAGAAAGGGGATGTTTCGCTCCCGCTCCTACAGAATCCGCCACAGCTGTTGTTGGAACTTTTCACCGACCAGAATTCACGTGCGGCTAGCTTCCGGAAGAAGATTCGCAGCTATAACTCTGCACTGGCCTTTACGTCTGTCAACACCGGGAAAGAGGATCGAGTCGACTTGCGGCGTGGGTTGACCACATTCACGGCTCACGGGGAGATGTACCACTTGCAGGGGCCATTGATTCCCGGCTCGCAAGAAACTCCGGCATTCACCCAGCTGTTCTTTTACGACCCAGAATACGCGGCTGACTTACGACGAGAGCGTGATCCCCAGCTCGACTCAACCATTCTTCTTGATTTACACGCCATGATGATGGAGGTTAATCCGCTCATTCGGATCTATAAGACAGCGCGCGAGCGCCTGCAGGTGCAAGAAGGCAATTTCCGAATGGTCATCAGCCCACAAATGAGCTTAGCCGTTCAAACCGGAGCAGATCGTCGTAGGGAGAATCTTCCACTCACGGGTGAGGTGGCTGCTATCATTCCGGACGAATACAATAAGGCCAGCTTTCGGGATGTGATTCTAGCAGTGCGCGAGCCAGGTCGGGACGGTCGACAATTGCATCGAGTGCCCGTAACTAACCCTGCATATATGCCGTTGCACTATGTTCTTTTGTTACCGTACGGTGAGCCGGGATGGCACTGGAGCCTTTCGCTTCTAAATGTTCATCGCAACCGGCAGCAGTTACGACTCTCCCAACAGCCTTTCTACCGGTTCCGGCTACACCAACGAGTCGGTGAAGTTTCTCTCCTGTTTCTTGCGGGTCGGCTATTCCAGCAATACGTCGTCGACAGCCATGTTGCCTGTGAAACTACTCGGCTCGACTGGCTCCGGAATAACCAGACGAATATTCGTGCGTCAGTTTACAACGGGCTTGCTGACGCTTTAATCCGGGAAGATCAGGCTGATGTGAATGGACGTGATGTTGGTCGCCGCTGTGTTCTCCCTTCTTCCTTTGTTGGTGGTGATCGGTTCATACAGCAGTTGTTCTAGGACTCCATGGCGATTGTGCGCTTTTTCGGACGACCAACTCTCTTTATCACTTTTACGACCAATCCGAATTGGTCGAAAATCAAGGCAGAGTTGAAAGAAGGTCAACAATCCACCGATCGGCCGGATATCATTGCTCGCGTCTTTCATCTTAAGGTTAAGCAATTGCTGCAGGACGTTCGGAAAGGGGTTTTTGGTGCGCATCAAGGGCACGTGTACACGATTGAGTACCAGAAGCGCGGCTTGCCTCATCTGCATCTCCTGCTGTTTTTGAAAGATGCGAGGAGTTATCTCACCGCTGCTAAGGTCAACGAGATCGTCTGTGCCGAAGTTCCGGATGAGGCTACGGATCCATCAGGCAAGCTTCGGGAGTTAGTATTTGCTCACATGCTGCATGGGCCCTGTGGCATTGACTTTCCAAATTGTCCGTGCATGACCCGGAAAACCCCAAGTAGTCCAGTCGAATGTCAAAAGCGCTTTCCGAAGGAGTTCACCAACGAGACAATCATTGCTGAAGATGGATACCCCATATACATGCGTCGTGATATAGGTATGATTTTTTAATGCTTATTGAATTCAGGCTAATAGTTTATCAAGGTACGTATACAGTGCAGAAAAATGGCCAGCCCGTGACCATCAATAACCGCTGGGTGGTGCCGTACAATCCGTATTTGCTCAATAAGTACCAATCGCACATCAATGTAGAGGTTTGTGGATCAGTGCACACCGTAAAGTACATTCACAAGTACGTTTACAAAGGCGCTGATCGGACGACCTTAGCGATATCGAATACGGATGACGAAATCACCCGGTACCTCCAAGCGTGGTACGTGAGTCCTCCGGAGGCAATCTGGCGACTGTTTGAGTTCACGACTCACAAAGAATTCCCGCCTGTTCAACATCTCCAGGTTCATCTCCAGGGACAGCAAACGGTATATTTCCCGGGCAATCTGACAGCTGAACAACTGGCTGCGAAGATGGAATCTACTCGCACCACGCTCATGGGTTACTTCAAGTTTAACACGGACCATCCAACAGTTGGGGACTGGCTCTATTCAGAGATGCCGGCACACTGCGTTTGGAACCAGAAGTTGAAGGAATGGACCATCCGGAAGCGCGGAGAAAACCGAATCGGGAGAATGTATCACTGCAGTCCAGTTGCAGGTGAGAGGTTCTACCTGCGGCTGTTACTAACGGTCGTCCGCAACGTCAAGTCCTTTGCGGAGCTCTATAACTTCGAGGTCGTAACCTACGAGTCTTACCATGCGGTATGCATTGCACGCGGTCTGGCTCAAAACGACCAAGAGTGGTTCCAGTATTTCGATAAAGCATTGGTTTTCGCGACCGGTAATGGTCTTCGGACGCTTTTCTTGACTGGACTTCGACAAAGAGAAATTACTGATCCGTTGGCTATTTGGGAGAGGTACAAGCACCACCTTTGCGACGATCTTGCCCGCAAGCTCGGTGAAGTTTTGGGATACCCGCTGGACCTGATTGATCCTCATTACGATTACGGACTTTTTCTGCTTGCGGCAGGACTTACAGATCAGCAGCTGTCTCTCGCGGAATATGGATTACCGGAAAACGTTTGGGATTGGAGCCGAAGCCATGTCGAGTGGTCAGCAAGAGTGCAGAGGGAAGATCTTTGTGCTCGAGCGGAAGATATGCGGTCTCAATTCAACGACGACCAGCAAGCTGCCTTCACGGAGATCACCACTGTGATCTTAACGGATCCACGGACGGCACATTTCTATCTGCAAGGTCAGGGGGGCTCCGGGAAAACGTTTCTCTATAAAACAATCTGCTACTATTACCGTGGACAAGGAAAGACCGTTCTCTGTGTGGCATCGACGGGAATTGCGGCGCTGCTTCTCCCTGATGGACGGACATCACATTCGCAGTTCAAGATACCGATGGAATTGAACGAGGGTTCTGTAAGCGGCATCGAGAAGCAAAGTTTGCTGGCTGCGTTACTCCGGAAAGTCGACTTGATCATCTGGGATGAGGTGCCCATGCAGCACAAGTACTGCTTTGAGGTGGTCCATCGGCTGTTGGTTGATCTGCGGGGTTCCTCGGAAGATGCTTTGTTTGGGGGGGTCCCTGTCATTCTCGGCGGTGACTTCGCACAGATTCTTCCTATGGTGACAAACGGGTCTCGGGCTGCAATCGTATCGGCATGCTTGCAGAAGTCGTTTGTTTGGGAGCGGTTGAAGCGGCTCTCATTACGGGTTAATATGAGAGTCCGGGAGGGAGTCCATGGTGCGGAATTCGTGGATTGGGTTGGGAACATCCCGTACTCCGAATCACAACGTCACGAAGTTGAGATTCCGAGATGCGTACATCAGCCAACCAATGTTTCCAGCCTGATTAATCGTATTTATCCGCAAGACTTGATGATGCGAGCCGGGACGGATCCGACTGTATTTTGTGGCCGGTGTTTACTCTCAACTTTGAACACAACGGTTACGGAATTAAACAGAATGATTTTGGGGCTACTTCCAGTACAAGCACGGGTGTACCAGTCAACCGACACCCACGTCACGGACGCCGACGTCGCCGAAACGGGTCTCGACGAGTTTCCTGCGGAAGTTCTGCGGAATATTGACCTCCCTTCGCTACCGCTGTCTCAGTTGTCTCTAAAGATTGGCGCACCTATTATGGTCCTTCGGAACCTTGCACCAGCTGAAGGGCTCTGCAATGGAACCCGCATGGTGGTGACCAATCTCAGGAGGCACTGCATCGAGGCAAGAATTCTTGGTAGCGAAAGGGACGGTCAAAAATGCGTACTTCCACGTATTGAGTTAATTTCCGACAACCATAGTTTGGGAATAAAGCTTAAGCGGAAGCAATTTCCGGTCCGGTTGTGCTTTGCGATGACCATCAACAAATCACAAGGTCAATCGTTCCACACCGTAGGGCTGGATTTGCGGACGCCAGTTTTCACCCATGGTCAACTCTACGTTGGTGTTTCGCGAACTTCCCGCGTCGAAGGCCTAAGTGTTCTGTTACCTACTGAGAACAGAGGCCGTACCCAGAACGTCGTTTACGAGCAAGTCTTGACTGATATCTGATAGTATAAGAGCTGTCAATTCCGTATCCAGTGAGTTAACCAACAATCAGCGCGTAACATTTTAAGATCTATTACTAACGTGATTTGTGAAGGCCTCCCCGATCTGACTCGCCCACCGAACTCCTTCTCGAAGCTCCATGCCCAGTTTGATTTAGGTTGTCGTGATGAAATACAACCGACATCAGGTACGTCTGTAAATTGTGCTCTGAGGATTCTATCTAACAAAAATAAGATGGAGGTCCATATCCACCACCCCGAAGAAAACCGCCCTAAAGATAATACTCTATATGTATGATTCATATTTTCTCTTGACAAACATATAATCTACATAAGATACGTTGATAAATCATGGGCCGATGACTGATTCTAACGAGTTTTAGAGGCTATATCTCGGATCTGCAGCATAGCATTCACCCAGCAGTGCAGTTGGTAGTCCCGCCGCGACAGTGCGTAGTGTTTCGTTATCTTTCCGTATCCATGGTTTGTGTGGTTGAATTCCAGCAGAATTCAGAGGTCGTAGGCTGCTTTTAAAGTTAGATCTATAATATATCAGATACGCTAACTACCTTATTCTCAAATAACAAACAATTCCCTTGCGTTGTTCATTGGATAATACTCATGCTCACAATGATTAATTGCTAAACTTCTTCAGCTGTTTTAGCCCAACTTGAATTCCAAACGTGTGTCCCGTAGGAAACTAACACCTGTAAACCTATTCTTGCAACCTGAAATTATCTTCATAGACTCTAAATCCACAGCCTACATCCCATCTGAAATATATTACCAGCCATAGTTCAAGTCTCACTTCCGAAGCAACGCGAGGAACTCTGCCCCGGAGCGAAGCGCAGGGCCGTAGGGTCAGGACCTAGTCTTTCATATTTTAGAAAGTTGCCAGTGTCTGGACCTCTATGATTGGTCCGAAGTGTGAGTATCCACGCATGGCGGCCGACGGCACTAGTGCCTTGGCACCCGCACAGGATAACTCTCCGTAGATAGCATATAGAATAGATACAATCAAGAAGTAACCAACCACCATCCATCTGCTAGCAGATTCAGCCTGTGCCAACAAAACCCAAGCTACATCTTTTTTGGTGAAGCCATGGAGCAGTCGGGTTAGCTCAGAGAAATTTTTCACAAAGCGGCGGTAAAAATTAGCAAATCCTAAGAATCGCTGTAGCTGTCGCTTTGAAGTTGGAGGCTCCCATGCAAGTATTGCTTTAACTTTGTCTGAGTCTATTTCAATACCACCTGGTGTGATGATTTGTCCTAAATATTTCGTCTTTGTGGTGTGAAAATCACATTTGTCGATGTCAATCTGAAGCCCTGCGGCATGAAGTTTTTTAAGAACTTCTCTGACATGTGCGACGTGTTCCTCTTCTGAATTCGAAAAAATATAACATGATCTAGGTAGGCTGTTGCGTATTTATCAAGGACATCATATAAAACATCATTAATGTACCACTGAAATGTTGTAGGGGGCACTGCTTAAGCCGAATGGAGTAACTAATTGTTCATAAAGACCAAATCGGGTGATGAAAGCCGTAAGCCATTCTTGACCCTCTGCTATCCTAATTCTGTTGAAAGCAGAAACCACATCAACTTTGGTGAATATCTTTGCACCACAAATAAGATCAAGTGTTTCTTTTATTAGTGGGAGGGGATAGCGATTTTTCATGGTAATAGCATTAATTCCACGAAAATCATGACAGATACGTATTCCCCCACCTGGCTTTTTAGCAAGGAGGATTGGACTTGCTACTTGAGACGTCGACGGTCTGATCCAGCCTTTACTCAACTGGTCATCTAGCCATTGTTTGATCACACTTAGCTCTGATGGAGAGCATGGCCTTGCGCGAGATCTCGGAAATTTATGATTTCCTGGTAAGAGTTCTATTTTATGGTCGTAAGACCGATGCGGTGGAAGATTCGTAGCATCTTGCGGAAGTGCAACATCTGCTATGTTGTGATAAACTTTTGGCATTCTTCTTCTAATATCTTCGATCTTAGGTAGGGGGCGGTTCGCTTTCAAAAAAAAATTTGTTACATCATCATCTGTAACTTTGTTAAGTCTTGCGACATTTGAATTGAAAAATATATCAATGAAAGCATGGAAAGGTTCCGGAAATTGGGCCTCCCACTCTATTATATCTCCCTGCCCAGTGAGTAATTCCTGGTACTTGGAATCTGACAATAATGGAACCTTAAGGTTAGTCTCGTGGTCTAAATTAGGTGTTGCTAGATCTTCTGCCATAATTCTCATGACTTGGACTCCTTGTCTGGCTACTCGGAAAAACTCTGATGCCTTGAGCAACTTAATGTCGTTGTTCTTATCACTGAATACTGTTTGAGATGAATCGAATCTTTCCGTCGTTTTATCAACAGAGTGTTTAATCCGACTGCTATCAATTATTTTAGAATCGCTGAGTACTGATTGTGTTGATTCAACCAGGAGCTCTGGTAACTCAATTCGATTGTTTGGTGCAAACTTGTCTAAAATTTTTTCAATAGACGGTGATTTATAGTTTTGTCCATTATGTAGTATGCAATTAACCTTATAGAAGTCTTTGTCAAATTTAATTGACTTAGAGCTCCAGTCTATTGATGGGTTATGACGAGCTAGCCAAGGAAACCCTAAGATAAATTCATTTTCGGCCCCAAGCGTGGTAACTAAAGCATCAACTGTCTCAATATGGTTCATCAATTGAAGAGAACCAGTAACGCGGTGCGTGATTAGCTCAGATACATAGCCGTCAGCTAGGAATAGTGGCCGAGGATGAGGCAAAGGTAGGAAAGATAGGCCATGATTTTGCGCCCACGCTCTTCTTACAAAAATGAGCCCAGTGCTACCCGTTTCAAGAAGTATAGTCACAGATAAAGTTCTATTGCGCTGTACATTCGTGCGAAATGTTCCGTTTATTGAAATTGAATTCTGGCCTACTTTGTTCAAATATATAGGTTTGCCAAGAACTAAATTATTAGCCGTATCTCTACTGAGACTTGAGCCAACACGATTATGTACATATACGCCCCGCAAGCGACTTACTGCTGGGGCTCTCCATTTCCCTGGTCCCAAGTCAAATTGGCGTTTGTATTACTATTATTTTGAAAGTTATTGGGTGGAATTTCACCAATTACTCTGCCATGACTATAGTTGAGTTAATCTGCATAATTTGCCCAGCTATGTTGAGTTCCCTGCATAGAATGAGGAGCTGTTTCAATGTAGTCCATATCCTGCAGACGTAAACGAGGTCGATCATTAGAGGACCCTGCCCTAGGGCTATAAAAATTTCTTCCATTATTCCCTTGAGGATACCTGGAATTTTGACTATTCGAGAATCCACCTCTTAGAGGAAACGGTGCATTAAAGTTATTATTGAAGCCACCGCGAGGACTGCCACGGTACTCAGTCCTTGATGCTCCTGCGAGCTTGGGATCAGCAGAGTCAAACGCCCGTTTGCTGCGCTTAGCTATTTCAGCCGAACAGTTTCTCGAGTAGTGACCGTCGCCACCACATTGGTTGTAAAGTCCGTGGTCTCTACGGAATTACCACTCAGCTGGGGTTACACTGACTCTACTGAGTTGAAGGCGGTCTAGTTCCATTGGATCCCCAGATGCTCTGAAGTCCTTTGGTTCTGAGCTGGATGAACTCTCCACTCCAAAATTTTCATTGATGTTACTAGAAATATGTTTATCCGCCTCGAGATTTTTCCAAAACTGGTTGTAAATTTCAAACCAACCAATGATGTCATCATCTGAAGGTACCGGGATGTGATTCTTGGCAGCATTCCTCAGCGGTTCAGTCACTTTCCTTCTCAAATGGTAGACGCGCATCGAAGAGCTAAGTTCCCCTTGGTCAGCGAGCCTTTCAAACTCAGAAACAAACGAAGGGAAGTCCTTGAGTTTGCCCGTCATTTTCAAATTATTCAGACTGTTTCTTGCCAGAGAAACAATATCAGCAGTTAGATATTTGGGATCTAGCTCACTAAAAAATGAAGCGGACGTGGGCCATGGTCCATTTGAGAGGTTTTCAGTGTTCGAAAAAAATAGAGCAATTTTTGGTTGAATTCGGTTGTACGCATCTCCTTTAAGCCAATTTATGGCATCACAAATTTTCTTGAATTCTGAATCGAAGTTCGTCGAATTAAGACTCCATTTTGATACTAGTTTAAACTTCCAAGTAGAATATTCGATATGTCTTTTGGCTATATCTTTTTGATCCCCAGTGAAAGGATCTTGGGCGGGCGGCCTATCCACGTATACTGTGCTGGGCTGTGCTGGCTGTTGTACAATGATTTGCGGTGGGGGAGGAGGCTGCAATTGGGTTTGTGAATTTTCTGATGCTGCGGATGCCAACTGTTGCTGAAGAGAGCTAATTTCGGCTTTCTTATTTTCGACAATTTTTCGTAGCTTATGAATTTCTCGCTCTTTATCATTGAGCTGCCCTCTGAACTCTTGTAAAACTTGTCTATTGTAAGCTGAGTGGCTGTTGATAAGCCCAAACATTGTGTGGAAAATCGTTGCTACTTCTGCTGGTGCATCTGCTAAAGTGGAAAGATCAACTTTTGAGTCGAATCCTATCCCATCAAAAATTTCTTGCACAGCAGGATAGTGTCCAATCACATCTACTAATGCGTTCCAAGCTCTTCTATGGCCACTTTCAATATTCTGATTCTGAATCGGTACAGAATCTGTGGCAGGATAAATATTTGTATCTCCCCAAGGATTATCCATTTTGACTCGGTTATTTTGCGATAAATTATACTCGAAATTTTAAAAGGAACTCAGTGCTCGGTCTCGGAGCGATACTGGAGTCAGTAATAACTTGTAGTAATTACTGTCGGAAAGAATTTTGTGTCTTCGCAGCGCGCGGCACAGTGATGTCTCGGTCCACGGATGGTTATCGCGCGGGCGAAAATAAAGGAGCAACTAACTGTCAGGGGCAGCTTATGGATAGTCGGACATTCAGGGTAAAGCAATCGTAGTTGCAAGGGTCGGATGGTGGTGTGGTACACCGTCCGGGCCGTTCTCCCAAGTAGAGTCTGGTTAGCCAAGGCACATGCCCCACTTGAGACAGGAGAAAGCTGGTTCAAATCCGGCAAGACCCTATCCACATTTCTCGCGTGGACATGTATGTGACGATGACGAAGGCACGCTGGATAGTCGTGGGTGGCTGAAATGCATTCCTGCGGCAGACATAAACAGTTGAGGGTTGAAAGGGCTGTAAGGCGCCTGACTTCGAGTTATGTCTTCAAATGATATTCGGGCGTGAGTGCCCCTCATATCAAGTTGAGTCATCGCTCCATGTACCATACCAGTATCATTCGTGTCATAGCCTAAAACCTGCATACACAAGAATGAATTAAAAAAAATAAAATAAAATCGTAGTTGCACGAGGAGGAAGCTAAACTACATATGTGATATTTACATATACCAACGCATACGCGTAATCATTAGCGCTACGTGTCACGTAATCATGTGACCATACCTATGGTACCTGTGACAGGTACAGTGGTGAAGTATTACTGCATGACACTAGGCCAGGACCCCCCCTGACCTGTACGCTAATACTAGTAGGGCAACAGGGAAACGCGAGCTTTAAGATCATGAAAACATGGTGTTTTCTATTGTAGAATAGCGCGACGTAGAGCCTTTTTATTAGTATTTAGTATGGAGTCCTTTTGCGTCAATTACAACCTGGCAACGCTCAGGCATGCTCTCAATCAAGGCCCGAAAGGCCTCCTCTCCCGCCTTATCCCAAGCATCTTTTACTGCCTCTCGCAGTAGAGTATACCCCATAATCTCAGGATAATTATCCTGTAGATAGTTCTTCATAATGCGCTAAACTCTCTTGCTCGGGTTGAGATCTGGAGAAAATGGAGGCCAGTATATAACAAAAACGCCCCTCTCCCTCAAGTCCTCCTGAGTATCTGCGGCGGCATGGCCTGGGGCGCCATCTTGCATTAAAACAAGGTTAATTCCCTCTCTTCTCATCATCTCGATATACTCATGAGTAATAGGAACTGTATGCGCTTGGTACGAGTCCTTATTAATCGTCCCCCAATCCTTTTCCCAAAAGATCCCTGGCCCCTTTGTATACCCATGAAAGCAGCCCCAAAACATCTATCCCTTCTTGCGTTGATGCTTCTCGACAATATACGTAGGATCCCACTTCTCTCCAGGCCTTCTTGTTACCCAGGTACGTGCATGTCTTCCACCAATAATCCAGGTTTCGTCGGTCCAAAAGATTCGATACCGTTGATCCATCGTCCAGTTAACATGCTCTTTAGCCCAGTCAAGGCGGATTTGTTGATTCTTTTTTGAAATCGGCGGCTTTCGCATTGCAAGGCGACGATGAAAGCCTTCACGTGCAAGAGCAGTACGAGTAGCGTCCTTTTTAACCCCAAATTCCATCACTTGAGCTAATTGTGTATAACTCATTCGTCGGTTCTTTGCAGAGGCGCACACGAACTCGACGAGCTCCTCGATTTGGGCTTGCATCAGAAGAGGCCTACCACTCTTCTTTTTTGGCGTAGGACGTGATGATCGACAAGCTCTACTAATTTGATCGAAAGTATGGACTGTATGTACGCGAATTTGCGCGTATTTCCACCCAATTTCGTGAAGGAGTTGGCAGTCGCGTTTTTGATCCCTCGAGAGATCTGCCGCTTTCTTACGACGAATAGGAGAGTGCGGAATGGGTGAATTAGACCCTTGCGGAAAAGGATTTAAGAGAGAAGTAAATGGAATTGCCATTTTTAATTAAAATAGGTGGTAAAGTGGGTAAAAGGCTCTTCGTCGCGCTATTCTACAGTAGGAACACCATGTTTTCTTGATCTTAAAGCTCGAGTTCCCCTGTTGCCCTATTAGTATTAGCGTACAGGTCAGGGGGGGTCCTGGCCTAGTGTCATGCAGTAATACTTCACCGCTGTACTGTGCTTCTGTTGACCTACGGTAGACTAAGGACTCAAAGCACGCCTGTAATTATTATCACAGAATGCCTGTTAAGTCTTAAGTCTAATGTATATTGTCCTTTATGTTGTTGCGGCCGAAACTCCTATATACTAATTGTACAATCCACTAGTTTAAACCAAAATTACGTAATAAGGTTATACAGACGCGTTTGTGACATGATCTACTTTGAAGTGCCAGGTGACCCGGTCACACACCATCCCCCTTCTTCAATCTGGGTTTGACTCTGATCAATTTGTTCCCAATTCTTTAAGCATTCTGCTGTCTTCTTTCTATCCTTATCCAACAACGCTTTACTACCATACCAAAGTGATCTTACAGGGTGCCCGTCTCTGATATACGCTGGAAACAATTGTTGACCATGATATTGGTTTTTGAGAACTACTCCTCCAGGAGTGCGAAGTGTATATCCATTATTCGGAGAAGCATCTGCTACCACAAAAGGACCATCATAAAATGGTTCACCTTTGTGTTCTCTTTTTCGTTGACGAAGAACCCAA
The DNA here is from genome assembly GCA_028751805.1 of Podosphaera xanthii. NCBI lineage: Eukaryota > Fungi > Ascomycota > Leotiomycetes > Helotiales > Erysiphaceae > Podosphaera > Podosphaera xanthii. Next base: position 25,181 of record JAPWIX010000015.1, read on the forward strand.
TCGCCTTTTCCAAAGACTCTCAGCCTAGCTTTCTTTTCTTGTAAATATGAGCGAATTTCATCCCTTGCAGCTTTACCGGTAGCTACTTCCAGGCGACTAAGTTCGACCTTTGGGAAATTAATTTTAGCGATATCTAAAGCAAAAGCAGTTTCTTCGGCTGGTGTTGCTTCTCTGATATATTCGTTAGAGAGTTCGTCTGGTACAACTCCAAGAGCCAGGAATATTGGAGAATAACCAGTATTGTTCGGCCGTCTATTATAGATACTTAAGGCCTGATCCAGAACCCACAGTAAACTGCGTGATGAATTTGCTGAAGATATAGCGTAGAATATCGTCTTAAGGATACCATTAAATCTTTCGACTTTTCCGTTTGTCTGTGGTCGGTAAGGCATTGTAACGCTTTGCTTTACATTATTTTCCCTACAGAACGATGCCATTTCTTTGCTGACAAACGCCTGCCCGTTATCTGTAATTAATTGCTTTAGTCCGAAAATAGAATGAACTTGGCGAAGCAGCTGGAGGGATGAAGCCATGTCTGGAGATCGCGTCAAACTAGCCATGCCGTATGAAGTAGCATAATCAATTGCGGTACATAGATATGTGGCTTGGCCTCTATGCCGCACAGGTCCTGTGTGATCCATTCCCCACCTCGAAAAGGGTACTGGGGCTTGAATCGGGCGAAGTGTATCTTGCGAATGTATATCCACTGGTTTCGTCATAAGTTGGCACCTTGGACACGTACGGAAAGCTTCTTGAACTGCAAGGATAAGATCAGGATGCCAAAAATGTCGCCTTGCTTCCCGTAACAGGGTTCCTATAGAGCAATGAGCATTTTTAGTATGTAGACTTGTAAGATCAGCAAGCAAGTCTTTATAATGACGTATTAGTAAAAAAATGCCATTTATTACACGATAAGTTGATCCATCAAAGGTAGCAAAATTCTTTCCGACCCACGATCTAGGCAAGTTGTTAGGCAACGGAATATTGTGCTGCAAATATTCTGCAATTGCTTGTAAATCTATCCAATTTAGACGTTCAGGATCAGGAGGTTCTGTAGATGGTGATGTAGTTGGTGATGTAGTTTGAATATTTTCATGAACTGGATCGTATCCAGCGATTGGAAATGTTGAAACATTTGAAGGCGGTCTGGATAACCAATCTGCCAATTGGTTGAATTTGCCTCTTTTCCAAATGATAGTAGGGTCAAAATGCTCGATTACATCTACAAATCTTTGCATCCTTCGAGGTAAATTTGGTTTCTTACGAATGCTTGCTAAGCTCTCATGATCTGTACGGATTATAATATCACATCCCTCTATCCAGTCTTGCCATGTTTGTAGAGCCTGAATAATACCCAGAGCTTCACGTTCCTGGGCTGAGTACCGGATTTGCGTAGGCGTTAACTTACGACTCGTGTAAGCAACTGGACGTAAGTAGGCACCGTCCATTGTTGGCTGAAGAATGGTTGCTCGAATTTGGGGAGATAAAGGTGCGTCAGGTTGCATAAGAACCCCGCCAGTATACCGATCTGAAGAATCGACATCTATGATGACCGGAAGATGAGGGTCCATAGGTCTTAATACTGGAGTACTTAGAAGTGCATTTCTAGTTGCTTTCCAAGCAGAAATTTGCTCTTCGTTAAGTTCAACGGGTAGATTTTTACCTTGCAATGACGTTAGCTGATATAACGGTCCAGCCAGACGACTGAACAAGTTCACATAATCCCTAAAGTAATTACACGAATTTAAAAACGCACGAACCTCCGTAACAGTTCGTGGTACGGGTCTTTCGAGAATTGCTTGGATTTTTTTTGTATCTACTCGAATGCCATCCCTATCGATTATATGCCCCAAGAATCGCGTTTGAGTCACGAACCAAGCACATTTTCTGGCATTTAATTTATAGCCTTTTAGCTTGAACTGACTGAGTACTTTATCTGCATTTTTATGAGCTTCTTTGACTGTATTTCCCCACGTTATTACATCGTCTATCATATTTGATGTTATGTCACGAATAGGTTCGAGACACTCATCCATTGCTCTCTGAAACGTAGCAGGCGCATTTGTTAGACCAAAAGGCATAACTTTGAAGAGATACTGTCCCTGAGGAGTAACAAACGAACAGATCTTTTGTGCTCTTTCTGTTAGTTCAATTTGGTAAAAGCCGGATTTAAGATCAAATTTCACATAATATTTATGACCCGACGCTTTTTGAATTTCATCTTGAACTACAGGGAGCGGATAAGCTGATTTTTCAGAATTCGCGTTAATTGAGCGGAAATCAATCACCATCCGACCTTTAGGTTTACCGTCCTTTGGTACTAACAACGCTCGACTAGAAAATGGGCTTTGACCTTTAAAAATTATTCCTTCCTTCAGCCCTGATTCGATAAACTGTTTCATAATTTCGGCATCTCTAGGTGAATACCTAGCTGGGGCACTTTTGTGTTGAGCGTTAGTGTCGCGAAGAACTATATCATGTTTAACCCCTGTAGCTCGTGTGGCGCTGCCAGCAGATTGGGATATGTCGAACAGGCTGTTAAACTTAACTCTGAGGGAATCTTTTGATAGTTGAATCAATTTCTGATCACATATTGGTACTGGAGGCGCTTCTTCTATTCGTGGAATCTTTTTGGAATCTTGCTGAGGGCGTACAGATTTGTTAGCAATTTCTGTAACCGACCACGTATTAATATTATTTTTTGACAGTTCCTCTATCGAAACTGGAATGAGAGTCGGAGTGCCCAAAATTTTCAACAGTTGAACCCTATCAGTGTCAGGGATGAAAAATGCTCCCAGTTGGTGTAGAACCGAACGTCCAATGGTAAGTGGTGCTGGAAATGTGCCATCTGGTACAATACCACAGGTTAAAGATAATTCAAACACATCCGTTAATTTATTAGTGATTAAGCAATCTTGATTTACAATAGGCCCTGTTTCAGCACCCACGCCGCGCAACTGAATTGGAAATTTAGAAAGAAATTGACGAGAATTAGATTTTTGAATAAGATCCTTGGAAACATAGCAACTTGCAGTCCCACTATCGAAAAAAACATAAGATGGAAAATCGTTAACAAAACAATGAAATACTCGATGATAGTCATGTGCCCCTTCTCTGGATAATTTTGAAGAATTAGTACGAGAACGAGATACACTGCATGCATAAGATGAACGAGAGACGAAAGGAAATTTAGAAGGTGAGTGATTATGTGGGCTAACGGCGTTTGTGGTGTAAGCGCCGCTGCCAAGCCCCTATTCACTATTTAAAACATTATCGACACTAGAACAGGAATCATCGGAATCAAACTGTTCACAATCACATGATTCCCAGGACTCCTGCTGTTCAATGAGATTCGTATCCTTCGCTGCATAGCTAGAAATATTTTTTCGTCTGGGTGGAGGAGGCGGAGGACTTCGTTTTTTAATATTATTACTAGATTTATCATAATGGAAAGATTTTTTTTCTGTACTAGCGGGAGTGTGGAGATGGCGACTTTTAGAGTTTGAATGATAAGATTGTTTTTGCTGACTATATTGGTCCGTATTCTTTGAGCGGCAACTGGCTTTAAAATGGCCTCTTTTACCGCAGCCATAACATATCGTTTCGTGAGTTGCTGCGTTTACTGATGCAACTGGGTCATCTAAACTCATTACAAGAGCTGGGTTACTTTGAACGTGACTAGCAGACATATTTTCTGGGCGCAAAGGATCCACAAAGGAGGGTACTAGTTGGCTATCGATCGGCCTTGACAATAATCTAGCCATATAGTTTTGTTGGGATTGGGCTATAAGCCAAGCGTTTGATAAGGCATTGTATAGAGGATACGCTTCATTCTTTTGTACAAGAGAGTCCCAGACTATTCCTGCGTGTGTTTGCAAAGTATATTCAATAGTGCATTCCACTTCACGTTCCGCTCGTTCCCTTGTTGGCATTCTTTGAAATGCTTCGTTAAAACGCTTCAGAAACTCTGTTGTCGACTCTGAAGAGGAAGGACCTGAACGAAAAGCAACAAAGGCGTCTACAGGACTCCTGAGATTATTAGATAGATGCAATATTTGTAGTATAGCCTCAACTGTCATAGGCCAAGTCGGTCTATGAGTCATGCAAAATGACCGGACTTGCGCAAAGACACCCTGAAACAAATGTTGTACTCTTTGTGGCCAAAGTTCGTAAAACGTACCTTCTTGAACAAGCGCTGTTTGAATTTGAAGGAGAAGGGATAAATTCTCAATATCGCTGGTTTTGTTGATAGGACGCAAACCTGACCTGAACGGTTTGTTTCCGTTACGACTATCAAGATGAGATATCAATAAATCTGATTCAGCTATAAGTTCACACCAGTAGCTCCAAAGCCACTGTATGTAGGCGCTGTTTAAGTTGTGTGCTGGCCAAGATTTTCGTGATTCCCTGTCGACATGTGGCTCTGACAAAATTAACAAGTTGTTGGGACCTCTTGGACCTGGAGAGCCATCTGGGGCCATAAAAGTGCGAAATTTAGTAAATGTAGATCCTGGCTTGCCTGGCATGGTAAGCGGATCTCTTTGACCAGGCTCGATGCTATTAGATGAAGGTTCGCCATGACTCGTTCGAGAAGTGGGAGCTTTCCGATTATCTTTCTTTTCGTCGGTGAACACTACGTTCTCAATCGCTGTCATCCGCTTATCGAGATCTGAAATTTTGTCGGTATGAACCGTTTGGTTTGCTATAATTGTATTCAATGATTGCATAACGTCAGCTAACGTTATTTCGGACGCGTCGTCGTCGGATTTCCCTACAACTGGTGTGCTTCGGGTGGTTGGAGCCATTTCGATCGTGTTTTTTTTTTGATTTATGGTAGATGAGTTACCTGCGCAAATAGCTATTTGTGCTTCTGTTGACCTACGGTAGACTAAGGACTCAAAGCACGCCTGTAATTATTATCACAGAATGCCTGTTAAGTCTTAAGTCTAATGTATATTGTCCTTTATGTTGTTGCGGCCGAAACTCCTATATACTAATTGTACAATCCACTAGTTTAAACCAAAATTACGTAATAAGGTTATACAGACGCGTTTGTGACATGATCTACTTTGAAGTGCCAGGTGACCCGGTCACAAAGTACCACAGTAGGTCTTCTGGTGAAGATATTAATATAAAAATTGTCATAGCTTGTCTGCCCATGAACATACAACTTCCGTCCCCGCCATCTGTTGGTTGATTAGTATCCCTACTTTTCAAAGCGTGAAGATGCTCATCTCTTTGACCGTCGGGAAAGTAGATGCAGGCGTAGCAGTCTTACTGACCAAGGATAAAAGACTGGTATGACGGGACAGTGTCCAACAAATTCAGGAGCTAATTAAAGGTAGATTGAATTTCCCTCGATCCTCTTGCCACCTCACATATCTTCAGGGAGTATAGTTGATATAACCGTATCGCGGAACTTTGTCTCAGAGAAAAAGTCTGGAGAGGCATTTATTTTGTTACAAAACTCAATATATGCATCATTTGGTGTAGACGAGCCAGTTGCACCAGTTCTTCGTTGTCGAAATGCGACGCAAACGTCTGTCGTACTTGAGTGGGATCCAATCGAGCTAGCCACAGCAGATACCATCTCCCTATCCCTATTCCGAAATGGACAGAAGGCTGGCAATATTCCTAAGCCCGAGGTAATGCAGAGTACTAAGATTAGCGGACTCGGGGTTGATACAGAATACACGTTCCAGTTGATGCTTCGAACTACTGCTGGGACATATAGTAGTGAAAGAGTAACAGTCAAGACTCACAAAATGACGGATCTCAGTGGGATTACAGTTACGCCAGGGATCTTACCAGCGCAACTCCGAGAAAGTCTTACTCGAGCGGTGGAGAGGATTGGTGCAAAAATAGCGGATACAGTACGAATTGATACGACACACTTTGTGACAACTGAAGGGCATGGTCTCGCATGGGAAAAGGCGACGGAGATGAACATACCTGTGGTGAGACCCGAATGGGTGGAGGGCTGCGAGAGGGGAGGTAGGATCGTAGGTGTACGACAATACTATCTTGATGCGGATCCAGGACAAAGACAAATAGCTTCGAATAATGTACCAGCATACTCAAAAGATGTGGTGAAAGATTATCCGGTGCCCAGTCCGCCATTTAGGGAGCATATCAATGGGGCGAGTCAAGCGTCGCACCCATCACCACTAAATAAGAATCACAGTAAATTTGGAGCAGAGAGCAGTGATGACGATGATGACGATGATGATCAACGTGAATACAGCAGTCCAAATACGAATTACGAAGCTCAACGAAGGCAAGAGGAAGAACAAGAAAAAGAAAATACAGGAGGTAAGGAATTTAGTAAATCCAGCTTGCCGGACAGGTCTACAGTACCAGAATCGAGAACGAGTTTTGAGGAAGGCGTTAACACCGAAAAGCATGAAGAGCAAGAGGAATCAGACGGGGTGATGCCTGGAAAAACTAGCTTTCAAGATGTCGCACTTTAGATGAAAAGATCCAAGGCACGCGTGTCCCGCCAGGATTGCTAGAGCAACTTGAAAGCAATCAATGCTGCCAATCTTGCAAATTTTATCAATCTAGCATCAGCTGCTCTCACATGTCTGCACAACCGAAAACCGCCGGGGGCTTCAGCAAAAGATACAAGATACTCCAGGCCCTACTATGGAGCATAAGACTCTCCGATAATTTATTCAAATGCGAACTAGCAGCCCCTGTTTTCTGTTCAACGTGCACTCAAATTTATCATTTACACTCGCGCGAGAAATTTCGGGTTCTACTTCGGTACTATTTGAAGCGTGTATTTCTATTTTCGGAAGCTGGCTACCACACATTACAATGCAGTTTCTATAAACTTCAATATGTGTCTAACACCTTTCAGATCATTACTCAGCGATTCCCAAGAACCACACAGAGAAGGAACTCATTTATGATAACATTCAATTTTACTTTTTGTGAGAACAAGAAGATATTTCTAATATTACTGTTCGCAAGCCAAGATCTATCAAAATCACCTCACAATTATCATTACTATCTATCTTGGCCAGTAAGTGAATCATGTATAGAGGAATTGTGACAGAATCTGTCTTTTTCTCCGGAGAAGATCCACCTACGCTAGACCACCCGCCTAAATAAATTATCGTAAGTGAATTCTAGGCCTATTAATTCAAAAGTATCTTGGATTCTGATTGAGAGTGACTATAAGGGCTTTTGGGTCGAATTTTTTTGTCTTGAAACTGTTTAAGTGGCGTCTACATTATCCAAACAAGGAATTGACTATCATATTTCTTTAGATCACCAGCCTCCGGGGCTTCATTTAAACTTGCTTTACATTTAGTATCTGGGTAACTCTCTTCTAGCTTCCGCTTTTGCGATCGGAACAAGTTGCTCTGAATAATCCGACTCTCGACAAGTTTATCGTAACTAGTTCCATGGACTATTAAGTAACCATTGTATAAAATGAAGAATTCATCCCAAGAACCATACTGATAGAGCCAGGTGGTGACCATTTATCTTGCTTTACCTCTTTATCGCGAAATAGTCACTTTCTTTAAAACTATGATTTAAAATTTCAATTGAGAATCGATCGATTACTGCCTAGAACACTTACTCAGAGTCGAAAATATTGTACTTGTCTTCTTGTGAGGCTTAGAACTATCGGACACATTTTTGAGGGAGCCTTGGATTTGAGCTATTTTGCACGACGTCAGGAATGCAAGTTGAAGGGAGATTCACAAAGAGGAGGAGAATACTGTAGCTCACAATAATTAGACAAAATTCACAAAATCTGAAAGATTCATTAATAACTCTACAACCACACGTTTTAAAAAAAAGATTTGCTTTGTAGGAAATTTTAACTACTATTTTACAAGTCATATATTTTGTCATAATAAAATTAATGAGCCTTAAATTATTTATCACGGTCTTGTAGTCACAAGCTACAGACTCACTTTTGTGGGCGACAACTTGGCATTCTCTAATACCCATAGCTATTCCCAACACTCTCTTAAACCTAAGTAAAAAATCTAAATACGTAATTAATTGGGCTTTTCTTTTCTTCTACTTCTATTACTTTAATTATTTGCAAGTCTTTTTTTAAAGATATGAGGGCCATCTTGACAAGTAAACTCCTCCACTATGTTATGGGCTTTGCCCGATTGGAGCTGGTCCAGGGGACCACCCCAGTAACTCAAGTGGGCCCATGGGGGGGGCTTAAGCGAAAGGCAGTACCTCTAGCGCCGAAACCCAAAGGGGACTCAGCGCTCGGCGGCTATCATAATTAAACAGAGGATGCGCGTACCGCGACGGTTTCAAGGTGAGCAGGGAGCATTGCTCATCACAATAGTTTAGATTGGAGCCGGGGAACCGGGAGTCTAGTAGGGACGATGAGGGGTTAAGGAAGAGGACTCGGGTAGTTTCTAGAGGGTTCTATCTAGGGAAGGAGTAACTGTAGGCAGCGGCGTCCTAGGAGTATATTAGGGGGGCTGATCTCTTGTGTATAGAATCAAGTTAAAAAAAATAAATTTTTGTGGTATTGATTCGTCGAGTTACTCTAATCCTTTGCCCCCTTACACACTACGCCGGTTAATGAGGGAACATCTACTAGGGAAATAGAGAGAATTTTGTAATGTAATCAATCTTTGGCGCGGAGACATACAAGAATTAAGCTAAATCAAACACCATTTGTTCATCCTGGATGCCTAAAAAAATTGACGCCTCGAAATAAATGTCGGATGACCCTCTTAATGTTACGACGACGATATTTCGCCAACACGAGTGAGCGAAAGCACCAATAAATTTTAACATGTATCTGTTTCAGGAGCTCTAACTGTTGATACACTACGTTTTACGCGCGTAACTGAGGAATTAGATAACAATAATAGTCACAAATAAAACGGGATAACGATTTCATTCTCTCTGATCTCTCTCTCGCCCCCATACTCTTGTTATTTATGTAACGCGCTAGCTCGCATGTAATCGCTTAAGCAATCATATCTACTGTAGAACCTGTCATAACCCATACTCCTCGGTGGACAAAATTGCTATGGGTTATGACAGGTTATGGGTTATGGGAGTATTCTAATTTTAGATTTAAGCGTCGTTTGGCTTCGCTAAAATTTACGTATCACGTGTTACCATTACGGCAAATGGCACAAGCTTCATTCAGTTACACGTAAAGGCTGGTAAAGTAGGTCTCTTCAGAGGGGCCGGTGGATTAGTCATACTTTAAAGTATGGAAATACCCGGTAAGCCAAGTAGTTAGCTACTCTTTTAGAACGGTACTTCTAGAAAACATTTGTTGCGACAGCCCTGGAGCTTCTCTGGTGGTAGTGGGTAGATGGCGTTGGTATTAGTATACAATCTGATCTGTCTGGTGGTCCTAGCCACGCAGGCACACCAAGTGCCCCTTGGGAGGCACGAGGCCGGGATCTTCCTGTGAGCCTGCTTGGCGTTAATTATAAATAAATAAATAAATAAATAAATAAATAAATAAATAAATAAATAAATAAATAAATAAATAAATAAATAAATAAATAAATAAATAAATAAATAAATAAATAAATAAATAAATAAATAAATAAATAAATAAATAAATAAATAAATAAATAAATAAATAAATAAATAAATAAATAAATAACAACAAACGGAAGAATCGACAACTTCGAAATGAGTAATTCTAACGCGTCCAATCGACTGGCAGAGGATCCATTTAAAGATTCTAGCAGTAAATACACTGGAAACGCGTTGTGACGTGGTGGTGGTGCTGGAAAGGCGTAACCTGACCCGGAGAAAGAATTGAAGAAGTTTAAACAAGCTCTTAAGGACGATGCTCTTGTCCCAAGGACATGCAAGAGACTTTTAAAGGAGGCCGTAGATGTTATCGAAAGCCTCCTACGATTGAAAGTTAACCCCACAACGATCCCACAGACATTTCGCGCAAATGAAAATCCTACAATTACTAAAATTCAGCAGGATGTAGCAATCATTAAAGCGGCCATCTCTCAAATCCAAGTCCCAGTACAGGCCCACGGAAAATCCTGGGCTAATGTGGCAAGCAAACCTCAAGTATCGGAAACAATCATTAGGATCCAAGATGAGGAGGAAAAAAAAGCGATCTCCAAGCTTACAAGTGAGGAGCTGGTAAAGAAAATCGGAAGGGCAGAAGTAATCGGGGCTCAGAAAATGGTGAATGGACAAGTCAAGGTCTATTTCACAGGAAAAGAAACTAAAGAACAGATGGACTTAAACAAAGACTGGACACTTAAACTGGCAGCCACAGCACACGTTGCATCTCCATCATTTCAGGTATTGGTGCATAATATGCCGTTATCTTTCGAACCGGAGAATCCTGAGCACCTAAAAAGGCTTCCATCCGCCAACGAAATGTATACTACGGGGATAAAAATTCAAAGAGCTGCATGGCTCAAAAAGAATAAAATTCCGGGAAAAACGGCAAGTTCACCGATCGTTTGGTTTAATCAGGCCGAGCATGCAGACAAAGTCATAACCAAGGGCATGATGTGGGGATACGAACTCAACGCAACCGAAATTTTCAGATCAGGATTTCGAGCAATGCAATGCTACAAGTGTCAAAAGTATGGACACATTGCGAAGGTCTGCACTGCCGATGCCAAATGCGGCCACTGTGCTGGCCAGCATAACAGCAGAGATTGTGATAAAAAACAAGAAACAATATGTGGTAATTGTGGTAAGAAGCACGCGTCTTGGAACCAAATATGTCCTATCAGAATAGCAGCCAAAGCAAAGGCAATTCAAAACCGTACACAGGACCTAGGAAGATATAGCACTCCTAAGTTCCAGCCAAGAGAGGTAGATGACGAGTGGCAAATCGTGGGTGCCAGAAAAAGAAGAGCTGATACATCAGTGATCGAAATTGTTAGACCAGTGGGTGAAGCGATCGTCCGCCGAGGTCCTGGGAGACCACGGAAGACTCAATCCCTGGCAGTCCCTGATGTGTCAGGTACTTGGGCCGAAATGAGGAGTGCACCTGCCGCACCAACAACTTTCTTCCAAAACTAATCCCGGTCTATAACACGGGAAACCCCAGTAGCGACAAGCGAGGCACCGCTGTGCGAGATGTCCTAATGAAGAACACGAACACTTGGAAAATCATACAGTATAATGTGAATAGAAGTAAAAATAGAGTTGAACAACACTTCCTCCAAGAACTAGATGCTGAAACACAACAAATCGTGGCCATCCAAGAACCTTGGCGAAACACAGTAGAAAATACTACGTTAAAACACCCCGCGTACCACCTAGTAACTCCAGATGGTAAAATAGGCCGAACCTGTATTTACGTCAGCAAGCACCTAGAGGTTGGGAAGTGGAGAAGCGAAGTAGTACCTGAGGAAGCAGGAGGTGATATTACTACTATCAGTCTTTAGGCTGACCATGGAAAGATATGGATACATAACATATATAACCCACCACCACTCTCCCATAGTAGTACAGACCTAGGGACATTAAGATGGCTACCACAAATCTTGGCACCCGATGGACAACACATCTTAGTTGGAGATTTCAACCTCCACCATCCGAGATGGGGGCCCAACAGTCTTCAGCCACCACAAACTAGCGGAAGAACTGATCAACATGGTAAGTGAACACAACATTGAACTTATCCTTCCTCGCGGTATGATTACGTGGAAAAGCAGGGGCAGTCAGAGTACGCTGGATCTGGCGTTTATATCAAAAGACCTTGAAGACACTGTAATGGGGTGTTACTCACCTGAAAAGTTGGAATCATCTTCAGATCACATTCCAATATGTACAGAACTCCAAATTGAGCCGCCAATCCGACCAACTGCGGAGCCCCGACCGCGCTGGAAGACGGCAGACTCGGGACTAGTGAACAAGAGGCTGGCCGAGAATCTAAGGGAAAAGATAGAGACGAATGGCCAATTACTAACCATAGGAGAAATTGATCAAAGGGTTGCGGATATTACGGTAGCGATCCAAAAAACCGTGGATGAAGTAATCCCGAAGGGAATGCCATCCCAATATGCGAAACCGTATTGGACCAAAGAGTGTTCACGGCTAGTTAAGGAAGCTCGAAGAGCAAGAAGAAGGTGGACCCAACAGGGCACAGAGGAGAGTTGGATAGCATATAATCAAGCTACCAACAAAAAGAAGAGTCAGATTAAGAGGGATAAGAATATTGGATGGAGAGCACTGGTATCGGAGGCCTCAAGTGACCCGACAAAAATATGGAAGCTTGCTAAATGGGCGAGAAAAGACTCGGAAGAAAAGCGAAGGTTACCCCAGATCCCGGAAATCATAGACGGCGGGGGAAATGTCCATACCAACAACAGTGACAAAGCTAGAGTAATGGCACAGCATTTCTTTCCTCCCCCGGCCGAGGCCGACATAGAAGGAATCGCTGAGACCATATACCCTTCAGAGATAGAAATTTTCTCTAGATCGGTCGACGAAGTGGAAATTGAAGATATCCTCTTGCAAGTACCGAACGACAAGGCTCCAGGGCCAGATGGTATTCCGAACTGACTTCTTAAACAGTGTAGGAGAACACTCAGTAAACCACCGGCAGAACTATTCAACGCCTGTTTTTCTATGGAATACAATCCCAAGAGATTTAAAGAGTCGGTCACGGTAGTACTAAGAAAACCCCAAAAGCCAAGATACGACACTCCAAAGGCATACCGACCAATCGCTCTCCTTAATACCATGGGAAAACTGCTCGAAAAGCTGTTAGCCAATCGTATCTCGAAAGCAGCTGAAGAGTGCAACCTGCTCCCGGAAGAACAGATGGGGGCTCGACCGAAAAGATCTACAATTTCGGCAATAGAACTTTTAACTCAGCAGATTCACACTATCTGGGGAAAAGATAAAAAACAAGTGGCGTCTATTCTCAGCCTGGACATATCCGGAGCCTTCGACAACGTTTCCCACGACAGACTTCTTCACAACTTGAGAGAGAAAGGAATTCCAAGATGGGTTACTCAATTTATTAGATCCTTCTTGGAAGGAAGAACTACTTCGGTAGTCTTTGCCTCATTTAAAGGCGATCAAATTCCCACCTGTACGGGAATACCGCAGGGATCCTCTCTTTCTCCAATTCTCTTCCTCTTCTTTGCTAGCAGTCTCCTCCCAGAACTCCAAACGGCAAACTCATCGGCAGTAGGATTTGTGGATGACACAAATATATTAACTTGGTCAAACACAACTGAAGAAAACTGCCGCAGAATTGAGCAGCTACACGAGAAATGTGTGTCGTGGGCTAAAAGCCACGGGGTCAAATTTGCGCCAGATAAGTACCAGTTGATGCACTTTTCTAGAGCAAGGAAAAGACACAACTTTCAAGCACCCGTACTAATCCAAGGCCATACTACTAATCCACAGGTCACCCTCCGCATCATTGGAATTCAGTTAGACCCAAAGCTAAATTGGGGAGCTCATGTAAAGAGTGTTCAAGCCAAAGCAGACACTCAAATGCAGGCTTTAAGCAGGCTTACACAGTCTACGTGGGGAGCCACTTTTCACAAATCAAAGATGTTATATAATGCAATAGTTAGACCGGCCCTCACCTATGGGTCCCCAGTTTGGGCCGAGCCCGGGACAACGGGGAACATCCCCGAAAGGATAGTCAAACCGCTAAGGTTAATACAAAGAAAATGCTTACTCAGTATCACAGGAGCATACAAGTCTACAAGCACGAGAGTGCTGGAACATGAGACCTCCATCCTACCGATGGAGATCTATCTAAAGAATAGAAGGGTGCAGCATGCCGGGCTCACTCGCAACTCACCGGTCCAAAGGATGATTGAAAAGACCTGTCAGATGATCAGGCAACAAGCAAGAGGAGGCAACAACTGCGGATCTTTGTCTAAAGAAAGAGATAGAGATGAGTGGGCGAGAATCTGCGATGGGGAAGAGTCCATCAAGGGATAGAAAGAGATGGGAAAAACGGCCGCGTTCCAAGAGTGGGCGAACTCTTGGCCGCATCAACACCGGAATGGAACCCGGAGAAACAGAACAACAGCCGACCCTGAAGTATGGAATGCCGCCAACATTTATACCGACAAGAAAACAGGTAGAAAAAAGTTGAACTTCTCGGGAACGCCATCCCACTTACATCGACACCTAAAAAGGTCGCAAAGCAGCATTGCCATGCAGATAAGAAGCGAACACATCGGGTTCAAATCTTATCTGTATCGAAGAAAAGTGCCTGGAGTTAACGATCCAAGCTGTCAGTGTGGATATCCTTCGGAAAACGCCAAGCACGTGGTGATGTCCTGCCCACGAAGGGTCAAAGGAAGGGGAGAGGTGTGGAGGAAAGCGAAAAACCGGTCATTCGAAGCTATGATTAATAACCCAGACGATCTCAGTAGAATAGCGCAGTGGATTCTCGACCAGGGGTTCTTAGAGCAGTATCGTTTGGCCGGGGAAGTGGAGAGGCGGGTGTCGGAGAGGGAAGAGAAGAGCTGCTTGGAGTGAAGGCATCCGCACTGCGCAGGGGAGTGTGAGCGCACTTCCTAAAGGTAAACATTTAAAATACAATAGAAAGTTACCAGGTAGGTTTAGGGGTTTTTTTTACCGAAAGGTTTTCCTCCTGTGTAAATTAAGAGTACGGTAGACACCTACGTGGGCCACTTTAGGCGCCACACTAGGTTAATTGAAAATCAAATCAAATAAATAAATAAATAAATAAAATATAAAGGCTGACAAAGTCGAACTCTTCACCGCCACGCGGTGCCAGCTGTAAACGCCCAGTATATTCGCATATCTTGTATAGCCAAGAAGAGTCCCAAATTATTCGAAGCTGGAGACCCGCAACGTACTCTCGGTCGATGGCTCCTCAGCTCGTCAATAATTCTCTTCGACAAGGCCCGGACCTAATCAATCCCTAAGTCTCTCACGCCCAGATATCTTTTCAACTGGAGCCCCATTGCTCTGGAAATCACCTAGAAAACCAGGATCATCGTCTACCTGAATAAACACTCACATATACGCTCCCGATGTTATGGATACTCGACGGAGGATTTAATTCGTGGAGCACAAATTTGGGAAGGGATACATGACATACTGTCCACTTTTGGGGAGAGGCCTGGAGGAATCTCTACAAGAAAAAGATGGACGGGTATTGAGATGCGGGAGAAGAAGAAAAGGGCTTTGGAGAGGGAAACACGTGTTGCAAAAAGCGACATACGAGTTGTGCCAAGTCCATCTACTAGTTGAGATGAGTAGTGTAAATTGGACTTGTCGAGTTGTAGGGGCCGAATCGCGTAGAACTAGACATGCGACATGAGACGACAAGACGCGTTCTGTTGATAGGATGAGTAGGAGTCTTCAACTGATTGAATAGACAGCAGTGAAGGTGAGTCAGTACTTAACCGAAACTCAGTGAAGGATAGAGTTATGATATTAGGACAAGTCAAATAATACATATCTTCATTTTCATACTCATTCATCATTACCTTCATGTTCATCGAATCATACATTTTACTCGCACGTTAGTATTGTAATACTACTTCGCCACTCATAACTGTAACAAAATGAGGAATTTTGAATGTGTTGCGTTGTGCGTGTGACAGAGAAACGTTTGGAAAAGTGCCGCCGACACTGTAAATACTTGGATAAATCAGATGTTTCTAACCCGCCCTGTGCTCTAGACTGCTAGCGCTCCTTCAGCTGGCAATGTACATCCGTGGAACGGCACTACCCCAGTCGAGCGGTTTTTTGTTTCAAAGTTTGCCGGTCGAAGAGTCACATCTGGATCGGCTGTCAAGGAGGGCAGTTGGTAATTGAGAAACCGTGGGATCAGTGACCAGGGACAGATGATCGCAAGATGGAATTGGCTCGGGGGAATCTCATGGGGTATGGATGGGGAAGGGACATCTACTTGGTAGGAATCTGTCGGGAGACTGACGCGTCGGGTAGTCATAGATAGGCTTAGCTAATCGGTACATGATGCTTTTTTTCTTTTTTTTTTTTAATCATTTTTGCGTATGCAGCCTGACGCTATGACGCGAATGATTACGGAAGATATGTATGTGACGCAGAATAACTCTGTTTGACGTTTGGAACACTCATACTCAGATTTCATTTGCAAATACCACTACGAGAATAACGCCTTACGACATGTAACCTCTTCCGTGAATACCCACCACAGGGAAAAGCGAGAAAAACCTGTGGCTATCTGAGCATGCTTTCGTCATTCTACGAATACAGTATCACCGCGAGAGAAGTGGTGTGAGGGTCTTGCTGGATTCGAACCAGCTTTCTCCTGTCTCAAGTGGGGCATGTGTCCAAGCTACCCAAACTCTACTTGGAAGAACGGCCCGGATAGTGTACCACTGCACCATCCGACCCTTAATGATTCTATCTTAGGCCAATAATCCCACACATGACTTTGATCACTCATGCATCATTACTAATTCAACTAGACAAGGATCCTTGAAATGATCAGAAATTTCTCACTCGGATGCCAACCAAGTACGCCACGAGATAGTTGGGTACATGATGCTTAGGGTCGTGTGCTGTGCACCGGCACGGCTTAATAAGTAATCCAAAAAAAAAAAGTTACACGTAAATATATACGTCCATACACAAAAACGAATGCCTGTAATTGTAATTAAATTACCTGCAAGGCTTGAAGTTCATTTGGTTGTTCTAAATTAAATAAATTTTTATCTTTACCTACTATTTGGAGTGAATAAACTACTGAAATGGCAGCCATCGAGAGATCTGGAGACATAATGTTGAATAGCATTAGAGAAATCACTTTTTGTTGTGACAACAAATAATGGACGCTTGAATCGACGCTTGAATCAAAATGGAATGAGTAGCTGAATCCGGATGGTTGACATACCAAGGATAATGTGGGAAACTAGTAGATCTTTGTACATACTAGTACTAGTACCAGTACATGTATACAATAGAACCTCTCATAGCTAAAGTGGGTTCCGGTATAAGTGTTGAAAATATTCATTGAAATTCAACCATTTATATCTGCAATACTTACCCCTGCACGCAAAATGAACTGTAAGGGTAAGTGTTGCAAATATAAAATTCCAAGTTACAATGAATATTTTCAACACTATTACCGGGACCCACTATCGAGTTAGAGAGGGACGACTGTATATGGGACTGGTGACAAAACGTATTTCAGTCTCGGGGTATATATTAACCCCAACTTCGATAGGTTGGCTGTCAATTACACGTTGGTTGCCATAGCATTGGATTAGTATTACGTAAAAGTCACGGGAAAAAAACCAATGGTTCCCAAAAAAAGGTATAGTTTGTGGGGAATGACAGGTTCTGCTGTAATTCCCTGACTATTACTAGCCAGTTGTTGCTTTCAAAAAAAAAGTAAAAAAGTAAAAAAGACACAAATTTGTCAAAGGTTGAACGCCCTGCAACTCCTCTTTCCTCTCCGCCGCAAATGTCCACGCAAAAAAATAGATTTCCCAAAAGTACATCGGCTCGCGCTGAGTACCGCCGTCACGACCGAAGCCGCATGTTTCGCTTCCAAAAAGCAAGCGTAGCCAATTTATAAAGTGGAGGAACTACCTACCGAACTGGAAAACTTTGGCACATATAACACTCCTACAGTTAATTATTCCTCGGCGAATTCACAAACTCACCCACCAAAAATCCATCTTACCCTTTCCTTGTCAATTTCTCTATCCCTCTACTTCTCGTACATTCCCTCCGTAACCTGGCCTTCCAAAGCCATTATAACTTCTCCATCTTTTTGCCCTCCGACTTTCTTCTACCATCAAGTATTCGTAGCGTCGCGGGTTTATAGATGGAGGCGCGTCGAAGCAACGCAGAAGATCGTGATAGAACGGTCGTCGAAGTTATCGGCTGGGTTTGTAGTTTGATACTTCGGGAGCTGGAAGGCGGCGGGATGGTAAAAGTGGCCTTTCCAGATTGGTTTGACAGACGCTTTGGTGGACTTTTTTTTTTTTTAAATCATTTTTGCGTATGCAGCCTGACGCTATGACGCGAATGATTACGGAAGATGTGTATGTGACGCAGAATAACTCTGTTTGACGTTTGGAACACTCATACTCAGATTTCATTTGCAGATACCACTACGAGAATAACGCCTTACGACATGTACCCTCTTTCGTGAATACCCACCACAGGGAAAAGCGAGAAAAACCTGTGGTTATCTGAGCATGCTTTCGTCATTCTACAAATACATTATCACCGCGAGAGAAGTGGTGTGAGGGTCTTGCTGGATTCGAACCAGCTTTCTCCTGTCTCAAGTGGGGCATGTGTCCAAGCTACCCAGACTCTACCTGGAAGAACGGCCCGGATAGTGTACCACTGCACCATCCGACCCTTTGGTGGACATTGACTGAGTAAGATAAATCGTATGCGTTGGTTTCTATCTGATTGCGACTCTTCTTGGCTACCTCTGATGTGCAGCGAACACACTGAGCGATTACAGCCGACACCTCGTGAAGGTGAAGAGTTTGTCCTTGCCAGCCTCCATATTTAAGATTATTTACTGTATGTAATTTTCATCGGTGTATTCGATTCTGAATCGTTATCCATGTATAAGTAACGATGGGTGTAAGAATTGCCTATTGATTAGCAGGTTTACCCAACAAGACAATCATTAACATGCTGGACGACAACCTCATCTGAATTCAACCAGCCACTATGTGGAGGAAGAAATGGAATACAGAACGCATAAAGTCACGACGGGAATTAAGTCGCTGACATAATCATGCCAATCCAACTGGGTTGACCGAATCGCCAACAAGCTGAAAGTAATCAAATCCTTGTTGCATTCAGATCATGATGTCATGAGTGAGTATCAGTTCAGCATCGATGAAGGACTCCTCATCCAAACCAAACATCCACCATGGCCTGGTCACTCATCTCTCCGGCGAGCAAAGGCATTGGCTTCGCCCTCACACGCCACATCCTTCAAAATACCCAGCTTCCCGTCATCGCAACGGCCCGCAAAGATATCGCCGAGACCAAAGAGCGAATCCTGATGGATCTCAAGCAGGTCGATCCGGAGCGCTTGACGCTGCTCCAACTCGATGTAACCGGTAAGCTGCACCATCTCCCTAACTCTGTGAAGCACGCCACGCGCAGTCACCAGCTCGACCCAGCACAAGCATCAACCCATACTCATCTCTCGTGCGCGCCCTAGATGAATCCTCAATCATTAACGCCGCCGCCACCGCCAATGCCCGCTTTCCCTCGCCCGAACACCATCTGCACGCCGCCATCTCTCTCCCGGGTGTGCTTTACCCCGAGAAGTCGCCGGCTCAAATGCAGCATGCCCAGCTTCTCCATACCTTCGCGACGAATGTCATCGGCCCCTCACTCCTCTTCAAGCACTTTTCTCCCTTTCTTCCCGGCAAGAGAGCTGCTCTACCGCCGCTCGACCCGTCGTGGCCCCGTCAAGCTGTGTGGTTAAATATGTCGGCACGCGTTGGTTCCATCTCGGATAATAAGCTTGGCGGCTGGTACTCTTACCGTGCCTCCAAGGCGGCTCTTAACAGTGCTACCAAGAGCTTTGACCTGTTTTTACAGAATCGATGTGCAGATAAAGCGATAGCCATAGCTTATCATCCTGGTACCGTTAAGACAGACTTAAGCAAAGATTTCTGGTCGGGGGTACCTGCTGAAAAACTATTCTCTCCCGAGTTTGCGGCTGAAAAACTGTGGGAAGTTGTGCGTAATGTTGAGCCCTCTGGCAGAGGCAAGTGTTTTGATTGGAAGAACGAAGTAATTCTGCCCTGATTGGCTAATACACGCACAAGAACATGTGTAATTCTGTCAGCTACTCGCACGTGTAAAATAAAGCTACTTAAATTAAATCGGGGCACATAATACGATTTAGATTTTGAACATATAGAAACCTTCATTTAAAACTTTTAAAACTATTTACCCTCGACTAAAAGAGGTACATGAAGACAGTTAGACACAGCTGAACGCTCAGGCCAAAATATAGAGATGGTTCAGCGACCGGCTCGTTTTGAAATCGCACAGTGACGCCACATAATTCCGTCCTCAATTCGCTTCCCCACTGTAGCTAAGCAACTCAGAAATCAATCATCCAAGATCTATTTAATCTTCACTAAAAGCAGATGAGCTAAGATTTCGTCCGGATTTAAATCCTTCTTTTCATTTTTTAATCTCAATAAAAATTTTAGTCCCGATCTTGCTTGAACCTTCCATTGTTAAAGCTATTATTTAAGCCATCTTTTACTGCCTGGAGTATCAAATCTTTCGCTTTTTCAACGCCTTCTGCAGTGCCAATAATCTCAATAGCGTCATCTTTAGATTGTTCTTGAGGAACAGTTATTTTACAGCCAGTAGCATTTCGTATTGCGTTAACTTTGCTCCCTCCTGGTCCAATAATGTATCGGTAGGTTCGTGGATTAGAAAGGACGAGGGATCCTATTGTGGTATTCTGAAAAGCTTGCTCCAGTAAGCCCGCAATGTAGGTTTTCGCCTTAGCGATGTTCTCAGGAGAGCCTCTTAGATTCCAAGAAATGTAGCCATCATCCGTGGCTGAAGGGAGTTTTGCAATCGAAAATAAATAAGCCCCTTTTGTTTCCTCGGTGTCATCGGTAATAAGGGGAAGTGCAACGCCATTTGACTGACTGTTGACAAGTACTGGCTTAGCTGGGGGTTTTTGGCTTCCATGATCAACAATAACATGGTAATCATTTCGTAACCTTCTGAAAATTTGTCCGTTATCTGCGATAGCGTGATGAGTGTTTAAAGGTATTTTTATGGTTTCACCTTCTTGTTTCTTCAAGAGGTTCTCGATATTTGTCTTTGCATTCTCGACGTCTGCGGGTAAGCCCGTAATCTTAATTTTTGTCTCACCACTATTTTGACGGGGGATATCAATTGAAACTTTTAACGTCGTCTCGAGAGTTTTTTTAATCTCTCCGTTCCGTCCAATGAGCGAGAAGTGCTTGCCGACAGGAACCTCAAGAACCCGAGTAGTCTGACTTTCACGATTCAAAACAATTGCCTGTATTGCAGAAGCTATTTTATCCACGACGGCAGAGTTACCCTCGATTCTGATAACATTTCCTTCGGCATCAGCCTTTGGAAATTGAACTGTACGAGCAAGCTCACGGCGATCGTCAGAGCCGCCCGCTTTGAGAATAATCTCACGGATATTCGATCCTAAAGCTGTTAGTCGGAGATTATTTCAATGTTTATATTAGACTTACCTTGAGCCCCGATTAATGCTCTGTGGTGTTTCTTGTCAACCTCTATTGTTTTAGTCACAGTATAATCAAATATTTGTTTTTTATCTTCGATTAATTTTTTAGCCTTCTCGACTGATGACTTGGTTCCTTTTATCTGTATTTCCACCCTGGTAGAAGAATCTTTAATGTCTTTTGCATCAGGAATGTCGATTCTAGCTCCAGTGGCCTGCCGAATCTCTTCCATGGCACTTCCTCGCTGACCAATCAATGATGGTATTTGCTTAGCCTGTACAGACACTTTAGCAATATATGAAATATCTTTCAAGTACTGAACTAGTGAGAGAATCTCATCTCTCGCCTCGTCAGCACCTTTCTTTGGACCCTTCACGATTACCTCGCTAGGCTCCTGCTCTCGATATGAACCTCGACGACCCGTCTCACTGATGTTGTCCTGGTTTGACTGATCCTCTTTTCCCGACTTGACTGAGCGAGGGAAATGTATCTGAACCTTATATCTTGTTTGTAGCCTGTTAATCTGAACACCCTGAGCACCTATTAACTCTCGGTGGTACGAAGGATCAATCTTGAGAACATAGGTGACTTCATCTGCCCAACGTTTGCCAAGGGCAGTGATATGAGTCTTAGCAGCTGTCGCTTTTGCCTTTGGACCTTTAACTTCGACAACACCATCATTGACAGTAATTTCTACGTCAAACTTTTCTTTGAGTTCCCGGATGTTACTTCCACCCTTTCCGATTAGTTGGTTAGCATGCTTTGAGGGGAATTCGAATGACAATGTAAATCCACGCTCTTTTTCGTCTTCGAATGCCTGCTCCAAAAATTTCTGAATCTTGACAAGCAATGATTCGACCGATGGAGCGGGGCCGCGTAAAGTGAGCCTAGTTCCAGACACGAAGACACGGACAGGGATTTGGTCAACCTCACGGCCTTGCTGTTCTTTCTGGATAAATCGTCGCAGCTTGTCATGAAATCTGAAGAGGTTAGCGAAAAGTGACTGATAGGGTATGAAATTCTTACATCTGAGGAACTTGTATTGTGGCTTCTGAAATTCTTGCTTGCTTGCTGAGTATATCCAAAATGTGTTGTGATGCACTTTCTAAGCCGCGTTCAAATGCTATTATATCTTCCGCACCTGGCTTCTCTCTAGGAATTTCATAGTCTTGTTCTAGACCAGGTTGGCCTTCGTAAACGAGTAGAACGGATTCATGACCAGGACTCTCTTTCGGAATCACCATTCGTACTCCATAATCCTTTTGAACTTTGGGAGTTACGTCTCTCCGTAAATAATCATGGAAAAACGAATCAACTGGTAGAGTAATCATCCTGGATGGGGGATGGGCCATAATTATACTCCCAATCTCATTCTGCGCCTTGGTAGCGATCTTACTATTCTCGCTACGAAAAAACATCTCCCACGGAGCGCAGCCTTCTTCATTCATGGGAGTTGAAATATGAATATTGTGACGACCGCTAATTTTTTCGATCTCTTTACGGTCATGGAGATACTGAGTGATATTTCGAGCATGCATTCGGGCATTACCAGGGGAATTTCGATAGTGTCGAGAGATATCGATCAGAGACTGATTCATACTACTCGCAAGACCCATTGCGTAGTCTACGGCATCTTCAATACGTTCGGGATGGCCAACAATTGTAACAGAGTCCTCATTTGTGTCGCTAGGGATGATTATTCCACATCCAGTTTTTGAAAAGAAAACCTGTGGGGTGACTCCTTGTTGACCAATGATAAACTGATGCTGGCTATTGTTCACCATAAATTGCTCAAGAGATAATTGACGATGTAAATCTTGAGAAATTCGTTCAATATCTGCACGGGCAGCTTGGACCGCAGCACGATCACCAGTGATTGTTATGAGGTCTTCTCCAGAGTCAGGAGAGAAGACGGGGGGTTGACCTGCAGAGGGTTTTTGTGGTGGAGGTTGTGTAGTCCAAATATGATAAGATGGAATACGAACTTGCACATTGTGAGCTCTCTCCAAAGCTCTGACGGTCTCATCATTTGAGCCAGCGATGAAAGGATAGAATTCAGGTGGAATAGTTCGTAGCCTGGTACTGATATTGACACTGCGCTCGCGAACTATCTTTTCAATCTCTTTGCACGCTAGTTGCACTGCGGCAGTATTGCCCTCAATAGTAATATCAATCATATCATCGTCTTCATCGATAGGGCTAGGAAGCTCTTCAAGTTTGGGCATTCGAATGTGCGCTCCGGTCAGTTCCTGTAGGGATTTAATAGTGGTACCTTGCTTGCCAATGATAAAGGCCCTTACGGACCGCGGCACGGATATTTTTACGGATTTCTAACACTCAGATTAACAACTAACGACACCTCCTTGAAAAGAAACAAACCTTGGCTCCAATGAGCGATCCAAGTTCTTTGACGGCTTGTTGCTTAAGAGCTTCTTTCTGGTTGCTGTTTTCGCGAAACTCGAGAGCACCACCTTCTCTGGTGGTCATTGTTAAATTCGTCCTCAGTCTTTTGTTGATATCCTTCAGAGTATCGGGAATAGGCTTTTTCAGTTGACTTCGTGGCAGAATATCTTGGCTATGTAATATCAGGAGAGGCTTTTGAATCTGACCTGCCAGAGATTGTGGAGTAGGCCGAGGGATGGATGTTCGCGTTGTGCCGGAAGCTGTACGATTTTCGGGTGACGGGAGTGAGGAAACATTTCCGGCATATTCTTGGGAGCTGGAGGTCGCAGATTTTTGAATCCCCCAAATTGGAGGCGAGAAAGCTTTGTTAGAACCTCCTAAGCCAGGAAATAGTTCTTGGGACTGGGTATCTAGGATTTTCTTCTCATGGACTGGCACTGTTTCGTTTTTCTGCTGGCTAACAGCGGTAGACGTTTGAGGGACCCGAGAAAACGTGCCAGTAGACTCAGTCATAGAATCACGGTTGTTAGAGGTTGGGAAAGCTGAATTATTAGAAAAATTCTCATCATCACAGTCATCCTCAACTGTTGGTTTCCGGGCTTCTTCGTGCTTCTGCATCAGTTTCTGTGCAGCTGACAACCCAACGTGAGTACCGTTCATCACACTAGCCGATGCCATGATTCAAAAATAACTTGAGTCTTCGTTGTTTGTAGCGATTCTTCCTTAAGATGAATTCAGTGGTATTCGGTTGAAAACCGGCAATATACGACACTATGTACTCAGTAGTCTATCAGATGTTACGAGCTTGAGACCTACTAACCGAAGAGTAATTAGGAACCGTAAGAATTATTCGGAGACCTTAGACGAGTCTTAGGTAGTCTTAAGCTTAATTTTAGACATCTAGAAAGAAATTCTCGATGATCGTATTACTAGATTCTGTTGGCTCTCACGCAGAATCACAAAATGATTATATAATCTGGATAATTTTCACGCGAATTTCGATTCTGAACCGCGACTTTTCGCTTGGCAAATCATTTTCTTACTTCTCACTAGTAGTTAGATCATACTGGTAAGGTAATCCCGAGAAATCTGTCTTCACCAGTATGGCAAATTATGACTCTTCACTAGTATGGAAAATTTTGACTCTGTCTAACATCAAGTCTCACGTACTAGTGTTAGTACTACACGTGCCGACCCCCACTAACTCTTGAAGTTCAGAACACTCTTGACGCTATGTTTACTTAGATACAGTGGTATTACTAGTGCAATTTATGAATGACAAGTCTTAGCGGAAGCGCTCCAAGCTGTTACATGCGGCCTTCAATCCCGCAGATCAGGAGTTTGGTTTAAGTAAATACAGTCGTCCCTCTCTACTCTCATGATAGGGTATTGTTCGTTGATCCGCTTCTTATAGGGTACAGGGGTTAAAGCGGGGATAAAGTGGAGATAAAGTGGTGATATTCCAGGTTACCTCACGATAGATCCACAGTATCCCTGTTAGCTTCAAATTTTAAAATCTTATGGCCTAAGGCATAAGAGATATGCATCTGTATATGAAGTCCAACGCCCACCTTTATGCCTGCACCTTTCTTCACTCGCGCACACCTGAGGTCGTTTCGTTTAAATCATTGTCAGCTATTTACTATTATTTTGCTCAACGGCATACTTTTATTTCATTCATCTATCTAATTTTTACTTCATGTGAGTGCATCTGAACCTTAAGTCAACTACTTTAGAAGATTTTAATTTACTGTACTAGATTGCCGCAAAGATGGATTCACCTCAACAACCTTCTCCATCATCAGCATCTCCTACTTATGCAAAACGCCTAACACAAACTCAACGTATTCAAGTAAGTCTGAAATCTACAAATTGATAAGGTTAAGAGAGTAACATGTGCAGGTTAGAACCTTGGCCAGTGAGGGACACAGTTACGTCAAAATCTCTCAACGCCTTGGGATTACATGGCGACAGGTACAATACACCATGAGCGTTGAAAATACCGAGCCTCAGTACTCCAGTGGTAGGCCACCTATTCTAAGTAGTTCCCAGGTCGATGAAATAGAATTTTTCGTCTGTTTATCATCGGAAAATCGTCGGATGTCATTTTTCCAACTTGCACATTTTATATTTCGGCACTTTGGTGTGAGCGAGAATGTGATCCGACGTGAACTGGCAAAGAGGGGATATGCACGCAGGATTGCACGATTAAAACCTCCTATCTCTTCAGTCAACAAACTGAAGAGATATGAGTTTGCCAGAATACATCTCCACTGGCGGAAGGAACATTGGATGAGAGTCCTCTGGTCCGACGAGACTTGGGCTATGAATGGTCGGCAAAGTGATCGTTGGGTCACAAGAAAGGTCAGTAGTCCCTTAAAGGCTCCTAAGATTTAGAGTTCCCTTGAGCTAAGTTTAAGTCAAAGATTGGGGAAGAGTACGAAGATACCTGTGTCCTAGCCAAGACGCGGAGGAGAGTTGGGTGGATGTTCTGGGGATCTTTCTTTGGACGACAGAAGGGCCCTTGCCTGATTTGGGAGAAGGAGTGGGGCCATATCACTGCGGCCAGTTACTGCGAGAGGATAGTGCCTCTCATAGAGAGTGCGGTCTTTCGGGAACCAGGACTAGATGTGATGCAGGACAACGCCCCTCCTCACAAGTCGAGGCAAACTATGCGTGAGTTTGAAAGGAGGAATATTTCTCTAATGGAGTGGCCGCCATATTCTCCTGATTTAAATCCGATAGAAACTTTGTGGAGTTATATGAAAGCGTACATGGAGCGTCTTTATCCAGCGTTGGATCAAGGGGGCAGCGGAGTCAAGGGCATCTTCGTCAAATAGTGAACGAGGCGTGGGATCTGGGGTTTAATGGGGATGACTTGGAGAAACTGATAGATTCGATGCCCCGAAGAATCAGAGCCGTTTACGAAGCTGAAGGCGGATATGTAAATTATTAGCTAGATAGAAGTATAATTTATTTATGAAATGTATTAATGAATTAAAAAGTGAATAGAGGGCTATAATGGACCAAAAAAGCAAAACCAACGAATATTTCGTTGTGAAATTTTTGCCATACAAATTTAAAGTTTAGGTGGGGAGATCTACTTATCGTCATGCTAATTCAAGTTAGTAAAAGCCTATATACCCTGTAAAAGTCGAATTTTAGCGCCTATACACGATTAATACCGTAGTATCAGAGTAACTCGATAGTGGGTCCCGTTATAAGTGTTGAAAATATTCATTGAAATTCAGCCATTTACATTTGCAATACTTACCCCTGCGCGCAAAATGACCTGTAAGGGTAAGTGTTGCAAATATAAAAGTCCAAGTTACAATGAATATTTTCAACACTTATACCGGGACCCACTATCGAGTCAGAGAGGGACGACTGTAGTACAGTAAAACTTCTCTAACACGATAGTGGGTCCCGGCATAAGTGTTGAAAATATTCATTGAGATTCAACCATTTACATTTGCAGTACTTGCCCCTGCACCCAAAATGACCTGCAAGGGTAAGTGTTGCAAATATAAAAGTGCAAGTTACAATGAATATTTTCAACACTTATGCCGGGACCCACTATCGTGTTAGAGAAGTTTTACTGTAGTAAAATACCTGTGCTAAGCGATACACTAAGGATTGTTGATCACCACCTTGCGTATCTCAAACTAGTGTAGTGCAGCGCTTGTGTCGCAACCTATGACTACAGAGCAATTGTCTCAAGGAGATAAAGACTGATACAAGAATAATGCATCAGAGCTATTACAGCCGATGGGTTTGAACATGCGACGAATATGGAGATATTGAGGTTGCAGTCAGGCACGCGGTAATTCCTTAAAGGTTTCAAGCTATGAGGAATCTATGAGAGGGCCATACCACGATGATGGGTTAGTCCATAGGCCGTGGTACGCAGCGTGAGGGAAGTATTTAGAATGGAAACGGATCGTGATGGGAGTCAAAGGGACGATCAAGTAAAAGAGTTAGAAGAGGAGAGAATGTGAGATGGATGTTCATGACTGGATTAGCATATATTGGTGAGGTACGCCTTGGAGAAAGGGCACCGCGATCTGGATAGTCCCAGCTTTGTTCTGCCTCTCATCATATATTTGATTAGTTTGGTTGTATTATCTATCTGAGAGCCTAGTATTGCTCATACATATTTTATCTTTATATTCTCATATTGTTATGGGCTATGCTCTGCATTAATTAATGGCTAGGTCAGGGACTAGCCGGTCACGGTCAGTAAGGGACGCAGATCGCAATGACATTCATATCTTACAGGACGCGCGCTCTTAAATAGGGGCACGCGTTCATGTAACTGTATATTAACCTCACTTCTCTAGATAATAGACAGTTACAGGAGAAATAAACGGTATTTCGTGACATATGTTTGTCGTGCTTTATTCCGATCGCTTGTGGTCCATCACATATTTCTCCCATCCCATATTGGATATACCCTCCGTGAAGTATAGCCCGGAGGATTCTTTCTCGACATAGATATTTACATTTCTCCCGAGTCGCGTGGAGCCGACTTACGACTATTCCTGGGGCTAATTAGCATAGCCTATGAGATATAGTGCACCTGGATCTTCATCTTCTAGTGACAACGACTCAACTCATCTCTCGTTCAAAAGTTTTCCGTCTCCACACAATAAATCCTTTCAGTCAACATGTCAGACAATATCCCGATGAACGAAGAAAACCCAGTCACGACTAGTGGACAGCTGCTCGCAGCACTATCAAAAAAAAGAGGCAAAGTGGCCCGAGTGGGATGGGAAGAGTGAAAGCCTTCGGCCATTCTTATTTGAGCTGAAAGTTAAGATTGAGGAGGATCTACATCTCCTTGGCTCAAACAGGGCAGTATGTCTAGGAATGCTGGGTACTCTCCCAAAAGAAAAGAAATCTAGGGTTGATAGCTGGTTTGAGAGTGGGGGGTCTACTGGCAGTTACGACTGGAAAGAGTTTCTTGACCACTTCAAGGACATATTTGAGGATAAGCAATCTATGCTTACTGCCGGTAAGGAACTTTCAAGGATGAAGCAGGGAGCTCGACAATCCTTTAGTGAATTAGTCCTAAAATACGAGTTAAAACTTGCTCAATGTCGAGGCAACAATTGGGATCCTCTGATGAAAATTGTCCATCTTAACAATGGGCTAAGTAAAGAATTGGAAAAGGCCTTGATTGGAATTGATTTGCCACCTCTAGACAATTACTTTCTCTGGCGTGATAAAGTCAGGGAAGTCGCCGAAAGGTTGGAATACCATAAATTCCGGACCCAGCCTAAAACTAACCAGATTTTCTCACCTTCGACCTCTCTAAACCCCTCAACTAAAGATGCAGAATGGGATATACAGATGACTGGAATCAATGCGCTGCTGAATTCGCTCAGCAACGGCTCGAATCCAAGTATAAACGTGGTTCTAACAGGCTTAGGAAAATTACAGGGTAATTAGGGTAGTAAGGATAATAGGCCACGGGCCCCATGGCGCGCGCAACAAGAATTTTTAAAGCTTGTGCATGATGGTGTTTGTGCCAGATGCGCCAAGCTGGTTCATCTAACAAAACAATGTCCTACTTTCCGTTCCGCAGCTCGTCCCATTGCTGGTGTGAATGCTGCTGCTGTTTTTGGGTTGAGCGACATTGAGACAGGAAAAGAGGACCCCTAACCGAAGTCGCGGAAAGGGGGAATAAGTCGAGATTACCTGAGAGTAGTAAACTAAAAGACAATTATGAAGTCATTAACAGTCAACTGTTCCTAATCAGTTGTTTAATTAATGATTCTGTGTTTACCAAAGCTTTGGTTGATACAGGTTGCTTTTGCTATTCTGTCTTTAATGCTAATCTTGTGCGCGAAAGTAAGTTCCCAACCATAAAAATTACTCAAATACCATTACATCTAGCCAACAGGAATGTCACTGAGATGATTACTCACAAAACACAAGTAACTTTAAATATTCAAGGCCTTATGATAACAGTGTGTGGTTATGTAGTACCTACCTTAGCTTACCCTATAATTTTTTGGGAAGCCTTGGCTGGATGATAATAATGTTGATTATTTGGCCAGAGAAAAGTATCTTCGAATTGGTAGTAGAAGGCGAGGTACAATAATTCGACAAGAGCATCTAGCGGTACCACCTAATACAATTGGGATGTTGGGAGCGGCATCGGTTGCTGATATTTCAAAAGCTTTGCAAAATAAGCCACCCATCTCACGTGAGATAGTTGAAAGTTCCTTACCAAAACAAATTCGACACCATGCTGACCTATTTCTGGACGACGATGGCTCTACAGATAACTCTCTCCCGCCCCATCGACTTGGGGTTGACACAAGAGTAATCTTGCAAAAAGACGATTCGGGTAGAGACAAGGAATTGCCTTGGGACCATTATATGGGATGTCTAGAGATGAGCTTCTCGTTCTTTGGAAGACATTATCCAATCTTTTAGAGAAAAACTGGATCCGGCCAAGCAGCTCACCGGGAGGTTCTCCAGTTCTGTTTGTCATAAAACCTGGCGGTGGTCTCCGTTTTTGTGTTGATTATCGTGCCCTCAATGCAATTACCGAGCGTGATAGGTATCCTTTACCACTAATACGTGAAACTTTAAGACTAACAGCTCGTGCAAAATGAATATCTAAGTGTAAAGGTCTTGGGCTGTGGCATAGACTGTGGACTCTGTGGACAAGAAAATATCAATAGCTGTGGATCAACTCAAGATTATATTTGAATAATGAATAGCTAACAAGACTCAGGTCTGAAGAGCCTCTAGGTACAAAGGGAAGGCCACTATTTATACAAGTCTAACTCCATCTCCACAGGGGCCATCTGGCCAACACCCAGTCCATCATAGAAATACATAGAATACTTAAGAATGCTGTAGAAGTCCATCAAACATTACAAGGGAGAGAATAATGTGGAAACCTATAGAAACTTAACCCAAAACCCCTCGTGTTCATACAGAAATACAGAAGTTTCTAGAAGTACGGACCTAGTCACATGATATTACCTGAATGGATCATTACTCATGTGACGCTAGTAAACAACCGCTGTTCCTGACACTAAGGTTGACGTTCGCGCGGCGTTCCATAAGTTACGAATTAAAGAGGGAGATGAATGGAAAACGGCGTTTCGCATGTCGTGGTACTTGGACTTGGGCTTGGACTTGGTGACTTAACTGGAGCTTGATGTGCACAAATAACTCTAATGGCTTGGACAATCGAAAGATCTTGAGTACGTGAAATATGATAGCTAGAATTCGAGGATCTTAGATCTTGACTAGAGATAATGAATACAAGACTGAAAGCTGAAGAGCCTACTCCATGAAGACATGACCCATATTTATACCTATAACCCTTCCACCTGATTCCTTGAAAATTCTCGAATAGATACTCCTTGACACCAAACACCAGCGAATATCCTAGCACACCGAGGTCTCGTCGAATGCTATAGAACATAGTTGAATCGGAAAGAATCTTAAGGAATAATGAAATAAACAAAACTCCAATGCCCTTAATGATGATCAGCAGAATAAATCGACAATAAATACGTAATTGAAGTTATTGATAACAATCGACAAGAGGAAACATCAACAGCAGTTTATTTAGGCAATGATTGACAACCGAGCACAAAAAGAAAACAAGCAATAATTTAAGACATAAAAAATATATTCCGGTTTTAGCAAAAAGCTTAATTGGAACAAATTTAGAAAATCCGGGCTGGTCCGTGACATCGCGCTCGTTTCGGCTCCTTTGAATGGCTAGTGTTGTAATTACCGCTCATGCCCAGGGTGTTTAATGAGCCATGCATGGACTTGAGCACTGATCATCGGTGTCGCTGTGCAGACTCGATCTATGCAATGAGTCTCACTAGTCAGGATCGGTTAGATTGCACAACTCGATACGAGTAACATATAGTGACAGTAATCGGATATAGGTATAATGGGATTGAAGCACAGGCCAATCCTTAGTGTATATAATCACATAGCTTAGCACCATCCAATATAGATACATGAGTTTTTTATATATTACTAAATACACACTTTCACAAGGCCCACCTACACTTACTCTATATTTATAATAGCTAGTCACTCCTTTTGGTCTCACAGGAGCGCCGGCGGCATTTCAAAGGTGGATCAATAACGTTCTTGGAGACCTCTTAGGAGACACGTGCGCAGCTTATTTAGACAATGTCGTGATTTTCTCTAGTGGGGACTTTAAAGATCACTGGAAAAAAGTAAGCCGGGTACTTTATCTGTTGGCTGAAGCTGGATTACGGCTCGATCCTTAGAAGTGTGATTTTGCCAAAAAAGAAATCAAATGCCTGGGATATGTTGTTGAAGCTGAAAAGAGCATCAAAGTAGATGATGCAAAAATGAAAGCTATTATTGAATGGGACAAACCCAAGGATATCAAAGGTGTGAGAGGATTCCTTGGATTTGCAAACTTTTACAGAAATTTCATTAATAACTTTGCAACTTTTGCAGCCCCATTACAAAAGCTCACGAACAAAGGAAGTTTGTTTGACTGGATAGATGATCATCAAAAAGCATTCAATAACCTTAAAAAAGTTTTTACGACTGCACCAGTTCTCGCTATGTGACACGAAGACAAAATGACTGTTCTAGAGACGGACGCTTCAGGCTGGGCAACTGGTGGATGCTTATCACAATTTGATCTGGATGGAACTTTGCACCCAGTTGCTTATCACTCAAAAAAGCTGACTCCGACAGAGTGCAATTATGATATTCATGATAAGGAACTCTTGACAATTATAAGGTGTCTTAATGAATGGAGGGGAGAGCTGATGGGTCTTCAAAAATCATTTATTATATTAACAGATCACAAAAATTTAGAATATTTCATGTCCTCTCGAAAACTCATCAAACAACAAGTTAGGTGGGCCCAAGTCCTGTCTCAATTTAATTTCCGCATACAATTTAGAGCTGAAAAAAAAAGCACTAAGCCAGATGCTCTTTCAAGACGCACGCAGGACATTCCTAATGATCCCATGGACCCACGTTTGAAAGAACGTGAATTCCAACTTTTGGATCCTAATTGGCTCCCATGCAAAAATTCTTCCAATACTAGTGTCGTTAATATTATTTTTTTGTCTGACAACAATGTTCCTACCGGAGAAATTCTTTTTCAAGAAGTTGATCTGCAAAATTTATGGAACATTGCAGTTAAAGAAGATAAACAATTTCCTATTATTTACAAAGCACTTTGGGAAAACGAAAGAACTGTTCCTCCCGAATTAAATTTAAAAATTTCAATTGGTGAATGCGAACTTGATGCAAGAGGGGCATTATGTTTCCGACATAGGCTCTGGATACCTACCTATGAACCTCTACAAACAGCATTGATTCAAAAAACACATGACTCTTACATAACAGGTCACCCAGGTCGAAATAAAACTCATGCTATTTTGTCAAGCTCTTTTTACTGGCCTGGAATGACCATAATGGTGCGTAAGTTTTGTCGCAATTGTGACATGTGTGGTCGTTCCCAAGTATGGAGGTCAAGAAAGCAAGGTTTGCTTCTTCCACTTCCAGTGCCCGAAAGATTTTATAGCAAACTCTCAATAGATTTCATGACCGAATTGTCACGGCGTAGAATATGCACAAGTGAAATACAGCTTGTATAGCAATAATTCAATCTATGGAGCGAATACTAAGCTGGAGAGAAACAGAAAAGAAGAATATCCCAGTACAAAAAGCCCTGAGGCTATTCCTAGGCGGGCGGGTTTCCACTTAATCACCGCGCACGTGCTCCTTCCTGCCTCAGCCATCAATCTCACATCCTCCATCCACGTGACCCTATAACATGACGGGACAGAATGCCGTGCCGTGACACGGGTTACCAGCTAGAAGTAAGGGTGACCCAAAATTTTTGATGGTTATTACAGACCGTCTCTTAAAAAGCATTACTCTCGAAGCGATGAATTCAATGAAGGCAGAGGAATTCGCTAAAAGATTTATAAATTGTCATTATCGTTTCCATGGATTTCTGCATGCTATTACTTCAGACCGTGGATCTAATTGGGTTGGAGATTTTTGGAAAAATTTTTGTTCTCAATTGGGAATTGAACAAAGGTTATCAACAGCTTTTCGCCCAGAAACGGACAATGCAACAGAACGTATGAACCAAGAAGTTCTTGCTTACTTAAGTTCCTTCATATCGTTTGCTTAATTCGAATAGCCTTCAATGTTACCCTCCGCCCAATTAGCAATAAAAAATAGAGATAATTCAAACTCTGGTCTCAGCCCTTTCTTTCTAGTGCATGGTTACCATGCTGAGCCTATACAGCAAGTTATCACCTCAAATACTTAAACTACTATAACACAGGCAAAAAGGGCCTCAACATTCCTGGATCAAATTCGAGAGGCACAAGAGTACGCAGCAGCTGCTATGGCTTCCGCACAACAGCAAATGGAGGACCAAGCAAACAAGTTTCGTAACCCTGCCCCAATTTTCCTTGTCGGAGATAAGGTCTGGCTAAATTTAAAGAATATTCAAACACCCCAGCCAAAAAAGAAGTTAGCGTGGATAAACGCTAAATACATGGTAACAAAAGTAATCACTCCCCATGTAGTGGAGTTAGATGTGTCTTCAAAAATTTGGCCGCGATTTCACGTAAAATTATTAAAGAGGGCAAGTGAAGGCCCTCTCCCGTCACAGAAACTTGACGATTCGAAACCTCTACCGGTGCTACCTGAAACCCCAGAAGAAAACACTGGAGAATATTTCATGGATGGGATCTTAAGGGCAGAACTCATTCGTCATGGCCGAGGTTGGAAAAGTCGAGTTTTAGTTAAATGGAAAGATTGTGCTGAGCCAAACTGGGAAGACCGCTCTACAATGGAAGAGACTTTCGCGCTTGACCTATTTGAGGCTCTTTACGGTACAGGTGATGGCGTCGGTGAGGAAGGAGTCAGACAAGGTTCTTCCACAAGAAGAAAACTGAAAGATGATACATGTACACCCTAAGATGGAAAGACTCCGTAAAGAAGGGGGCAAATGTTATGGGCTATGCCCTGCATTAATTAATGGCTAGGTCAGGGACTAGCCAGTCACGGTCGGTAAGGGATGTAGATCGCAATGACATTCATATCTTACAGGACGCGCGCTCATAAATAGGGGCACGCGTTTATGTAGCTGTATATTAACCTCACTTCTCTAGATAGTAGACAGTTATAGGAGAAATAAATGGTATTTCGTGACATATGTTTGTCGTGCTTTATTCTGATTGCTTATAGTCTATTACACATATATTTATCTCTAGTCAGACGCAATTAGCGCTACTTAGCAACAATATCTAGGGCTGTAACACTGTAGAATCTACCTTAGTACAACAAGCATATGCATATCAAGTTAACCCTTAATAGCCACAACAATTTTCATACAGTACACTCTCGCTATAACAATGTAGGGTAAGACTCAAACAAGGCTCCCCATTGGAGGATTTAATTGAGTTGGCCAATAAGAGCCCTTTTTTAAGTCTTGCCCCACATTGTTACAGCGAAAGTGCACTGTATAGGGTTCGTGCTTGGCGCGCAACTTGTCGAACTCACAATAAAGACAAACAATAATTATCAAAGACGTAAAATATTCAATCTTTGTTTTGGGCTTTGTTCTGGATCTACTCTACTACCCAACTACCATGGAGAAAAATGTAAGAAGGTAAAATGATTAATATAATAACTGGCTCTACTGGCATAAAAATGGTAACAATTGACCACCAAGATCAACAACAATAAAAATAAAAATAACAAAATACTGATCCGGAGAGCCTCATGTTCTCGATACCCGTTCCCTAAGATAACGCCTTCCTAATATACATCATTCTGAGAGCCCTAACCAGTCCTCTCCTCATTGTAAGTCTGGGAAGTCGGTTAGCAATAGCTTGTAAGAGCTGAATGATCACTTATCACAATCTTGCAGATTTGGAGAGATAAAAAAGGCTGTTGATTGTAAGCTGTAGAGTTGTTAATTACTCCAGCTTAGAAACAGGTCGCCATATATTATATCCATCTAAAGAAAAAGAAATCTGGTAAGTTATATTAATATGGTTTAGCGTATTTACCAACCTCACTACTTTGTAGAAAGGTTAGTGTGTGCAGATCTTTGTGATTGCACACGACTATCACAGGATTATCACATCCAAAGTTGGGTGTAATTAATTTCATGATAGCAATCATTTCAACACTCATGACTTAACACATGATTTATGCAAATTAAAAATTGAAATCAACCACGAATTTGGGATCATTAGAATCAAGGAAATGGCCGCGCAGCTCCTAAGCAAGACTGCCCAGCGGCATCCCCCTCCCTCCACGAAAGCACAACATCTCCGGATGTTATGATGGCTCACGCCCGACTAACAAACCAACCCATACAACTACCTCAACATACCCCCACCGCCGCGTTCGAACCCATACGACCGCAAAGCTCATTCGCAGAGAGCATGTTAAAACACATTGACGCGGAAGCTGAGAAGTTTCACCACCGCGTGGCTCAAGCCAAATTAGTCCTCAGCAGGTTCTGCAACCTGCTAGACGCGATCGAAGATAAAGAAATCCGCAAATCCACTGAATTCGCGGTTGCTGGTCTCAGAGATCAGCTCACAAACATCCTGTCAGGCCGGTCGAACAGCCTAGCAGCGGCCAGCCGACCACCCCCAGCCGCAGAAAGACCCAAGACAGTCAGTTCGCTGGCACATCCAAGGCTACCGCATCACAGACCCCGACTGGATTCCCCCAGTCAGAAGGTCCCTGGAAAAAAGTTACCAGACGCAAGCCCAACAATACAGGGCAGATACAGATGGCCCCGCAATCTACAGCAGAGCCACCCCGCGCTCAACCCCCTCCTAAGGCAAAGAAATGCCCTACACCCCGGCCAGACGAAAGACTCTTCCTTAGACTCAGGGAAGGTCACCCGTGGCGAGCAATGTCACCACACTTTGTGAAACTAAGCCTAGCCTCCAAACTCAGAGTTGCCACCTCGGCCATCGAACATGTAACGGTGGTGAACATAGGCCTCGCGATCACAGCTGCCAACGAAGCAGCCAGAAACCGCCTTCTGGAGCAAGTCCACCGTTTACACAGGGAAGAAAACGCTGCCAAAGGGTCAACAAAGGAGGACCCCAAGCTGGAGACCGCATCTAAGTGGACATCAGCTCTCGCCCCCAATGTTCCTGACTACTTACAATCTCTCGCAGATCTTCCCGATCTGGGAGAGCCGGGAAACATAACTAGGCCACAGCTAATAACAATCACTATCACAAAAGAAATGGTGATGGAAGAGCCTGCGCTCAGAACGGGCATAACCCCAATCTCAGACCGAGCTCTCGCCAGAGACGTAGACCGCATAGCAACGGACTGTATCATACACTTCCCAACCGGCAAACCAAAACTAGGCGACCTCCTTTTCGAGGCAATCGGCCGGCTATCCGAATTTCACCGCCAACCAAGGATCTCCCAGTGCAACCGCTGCTAGGGTCACCATCCAACGCGAACTTGCTCAAGAGGGGAGAGGTGCAGGAAGTGCGGCTCTCTGGAGCACAAAAGCGATTAATGCCCCTCGATTGTCATAAAATGCGTCAACTTTCATGGACCCCACGCAGCCAACGAACTACGCTGTATGGCACGCCCATCACGCCTCAACGGACAGATAGTCCAGAAGACGCGCGAGCAACTTCAGGTAATCAGACGTTACGGACAAAGAGACCGAAACGCAGAGATACAGAAGAAGGAAGCTGAAAAGCTGGCTAGAGCGGCTACGGCCACGACCCCCCCAACCACGGCACCTGTATGTCAGTAAGA
This sequence comes from Podosphaera xanthii, assembly GCA_028751805.1. Taxonomy (NCBI): domain Eukaryota; kingdom Fungi; phylum Ascomycota; class Leotiomycetes; order Helotiales; family Erysiphaceae; genus Podosphaera; species Podosphaera xanthii. Next base: position 62,578 of record JAPWIX010000015.1, read on the forward strand.
CCCTCTACAAGAAATACTACGCAAACGCACTCGTCGACAGTCTCCTTTCTCTGTGCAAACCTGCGCAAAAGAGGCCCCGCCACAGACATTATTTTACAGGCGGCTTGGGAACAAGGTACAGAGGTACTCCTATTACAAGAGCCGTGGGCATCCCAAAAGGATGGCCTATGGCTAACAAAGTCGCACCCGGGTTTCGATAGATTCACACCAGCTACCACAGGCCAAGAAACCGCAAGACCACGCTCTCTAGTCTATACTCGCAAGGGTAGAAACTGCCAGCAAAAATTCCTATGCGGAACTTCACCAGATTTCGTCGCGGTAACGTTCGAAGGCATAACCTTCGCCTCGATATATAGGGCACCAGGAACGGACATAAACCCCCTACTGAACTGGACACCACTCGGACCCACCGTGGCCGCGGGAGATTTCAACGCCGTCCATCCCGAATGGCAACCCCTCGCAGACCGACTACACGGGGAGGGACGAGTCATCGCAGAATGGATGCAAGAACACAATATGTCACTCGCATCACAGCCAGGGGTGCCCACACATGATCAAGGCAATACTCTGGACCTCGTGTGGTCAAACACAGGTGCTCTCGCCGATGTAGTAAACTGGATGGAAACAACATCAGACCATCGCACTTTAGTCGGAGACGTGGCAAAGATAAACGCCCGTGCATCAGCTGTCATTCGAACTGTAAGACCAATCCGTGTCCAGGACAATGCACTCGAAGATTTCAAGAACACCGTGGCCGGATAGAGCAGTGAACTCGCGCAACAGAGCCCCCTATCAGCACAGAGAGTAGATGAATTGGCTGACACTTTAGTAAGAATAATGGGAGACGCAATAAAGGCAATAGGAAGGATAAGCTCCCCAAGACCGGGAAGCGGTGCGCCATGGTGGACACCAGAATGCCGCGAAGCAAGAATATACTTCCAGACCCACAGGGATCCCGAGAGCAGGAAGGCTCTCAGAAAAGCCATCGCCTAAGCAAAGAGACAATACTGGCGGAGAAAATTCGCCGAAGCCGAATCCGACGCAGATTTATACAAGCTCGCCCGAGGAGCCAAAGGAGGGCAGCAGATCAAAAATACACCACTCAGGACGGCCAATGGCCTCGAGACCGACCCCGAACGCCGGGCTTACCTCCTTCGAGATTTGCTGCTAGGCCGCTTTACGAACGAAAACGACATCAACGACGAAGGACCTCCTGAAGGTCACCCGCCGCTAGGACACCTCCCATGGGACACTGAGGTCACGGAAGAGGAGGCAAGATGGACGGTAACCACCTGCAAGGATAAAGCGCCTGGCGCCGACAGAATTACAACAAGATTACTTCGAGCCGCCTGGTCATCAATTGGCCAAAATGTCAGAGCCCTGTACGAAGGATCTCTCAAACATAGACACTTCCCAGAGATATTCAAGCTAGCAGAAGTTATCCTACTCCCTAAGCCAGGTCGAGACCAGAGCACCGCAAAAGGATGGAGGCCCATAGCCCTACTCTCGTGTCTGGGGAAGGGTCTCGAAAGACTAGTAGCCAAGAGAATGACCCATACAGCACTGGAAATACAAGCTATTCCCAGGCAGCTCTTTGGTGCTGTGACGGCTGGGAAGCTGGTAATCCCTGTAGCCTACGCTGGTAAGCGCAGGCGCTGGAGTGGAGGCGAAACCAAAAATACGTGAGACTCAAAGTGCGCAGAACTGGTGGTGGCAATCTTTGATTTCATCTTAGAGACAAAGCTCAGTGCACTGAAACCATCCCACGTCTGATCAGGGGAGTTTCAGGATAAATTGTATTGAAGCCTAGCAAGTAAGAGAGAGTAAGCTAAGCTGTATAATAGTAACCATCATCCCTCAATGGGCTTTTCTTCTCTATAGTTAATTATAAATTATCTTTCATTACTCTACAGCTCAAGCGTTCAGTAGTGAACCGTGACAGGTGCCCTCCCAAAACAATCCGCCAACGACTTGGTCGCGTGCGTCGTGCACGACATAGAACACACTCTCAAAATGCGACAGAAAGCAGTACTAGTGACGCTAGATGTGCAAGGCGCCTTCGACGCCGTGCTCTACGAAAGACTTCTTAAAAGAATGCGGAATGTGGGATGGCCGGAACACGCCATCAATTGGATAAGATCATTTCTCAGAGGCCGATCAGCGCGAGTACGTTTTGACTCTGGGATTACAGAACCCAGGCAACTTGAGTATGGCCTACCGCAGGGATCACCCCTCTCACCGATTCTCTTCCTCTTCTACATGGCAGAGCTGGTTGCGGGCAACAAAAGGAGATTCGGATACGCAGACAATCTGGCAATACTAGGGACTGGACCCACTCTCAATGTGACAACGGCGAGAGCGCAAGAGGAGGTAGACAGAGTCTTAAGATGGGCTAACGAAAACGCTGTCACGTTTGACCCGACAAAGGCGGAAGCCATATACTTCCACTGCCCACGATCCAGACAAACAACGGTACCCGAAATCAGAATAGGCGATCGCACAATCACAGCCAGCGAGGAGATCCGCTGGCTGGGCATCTTCCTAGATAAAAGGCTGAACTTCCTCCGCCATGCCGCAGAATGGGCGTCTAAAGGTGTTAGACTATCTCAATACCTCCGACGCATCGCGTCATGCACCCTGGGACCCCCATCAGGCCCGATGACAACAATCGTAAGAACGGTAATCCTACCAACCGTTCTCCACGGCGCAGAGGTTTGGTGGCCAGACCACACCCGAGCCACAGCAATTGGCGAAGCAAAACATTCCTGCGGAAAGCACCTCACCGCAATAGACAATGCCGTCCTGACGGGCATCCGAGTGGCCTTACCCACACGGAGAACCATGCCAACGGTGGCCCTGCGAAGGGAAACAGGCATACCCCCTTCGTGTATTATCCTGGAAGAGAAACGTTTTGCAAACAGCGCCAGAATCCGACGCCTCGATTATAACCATCCCCTCCGCCTTAGGGCCTTAGAGAGTACCGAAGATGCGCGGCATAGACTGGGACTACGCATGTCAAGCAGAGGCCGTCCCGCGGTAGATTAAATCCACGACTCGCACATTCAACGTACCAACAAATTACTACCCGAATCAGAAGGCCCTCTGTCAGGATATTGGGTACGGCGTAGGTTAACAAAGGTTCGAAATGGGGTATAAAGCGCTTAAGGTGTTTCTAGAGAATATTCTGAGGGTATCTGTTGTTGAAGGGTTACACTAAAAGTAATCTGAAGGTTGTCTGAAGGTTGTATTTATGACAAAGAACTAAGCGTGAAGAGCTCTATCTACTGAGATTCTTTCCTCTTATATAGAACTTATTTCCTCCCGATAGATGCGGTCTATAATACCTTAATCGTATCAAAACATTAGAGAACATAAATAGAATATAGACGCGGTCTAATGATAGCGAAAACATGGTTAACTAAAACTAGAGTAATGACAACGGTATAAATAGAAATACGTGATAAAAATAGGAAGAGTTATTAAGCTGAAACCTTACACCCTCCCCCCTTCCACAAACCAGGCCCCAGCTCTACAAGACCACCACATCAGGACAAAGAATCGGCAGCGGTAGAAACTATGGAGTGGCTGGCCAGCCTTGCGCCAGACACTTTGTGCGCCTATAGCGATGGATCACAATCACTTTCACCCAGTTCGAAATCCGGCTGGAGTTTCATCACCTATCCTAGCGGTACATCAGAATTCCCCGAGTTATGCTACACCGGTGTCACAGATTAACTATATGAGGCAATGAGCACTTGTATGAGTAATGGTTGTTGATAATTCACTATGAAGAAGAAAAGCTAACTTAGGTTCCGAACAATCCTCTATATAAGTTCTGTGTTTCCTTCCCATTGTTCAGCTTCGAACATCACCCGTGAGTAATTAATGAAAATCAAGGATACAAACTTATAATTAGTATCAGTCAGTTCAAGCCAAACCCTGATTACCTAGTCATGCTGTAGCCCTGATTATAGACCCTTGTACAGTCTAGGACCCTTGCATAATTCAGTCGCTAATCTCTATTATTAGTGATCTTGCCTTATGTACCCATGATCTGCATGATAGTACATGCCTGCGATAACCATCGTTGGCTACAGGTTTACAATCGGCTGAACAGCCGTCACAATTCCCCTTCTTTCTCTTCAGGGTTGTTGTGTCATTTCTCCTTTTATTTTTTCGTCTTGACCTCCGTACCTCTGCGATATGTTTCTCCGCGGGCCCAATAAACGTACCAGCGTCAGTTTGTGGCGGCCCATCATGGGTTTTGATGGGTCCATATCTCTTTTCAAATTCGTCTAACGCCTTAGTATCTTTGACATGTTCAACCGGCTCCCAAGTTGGTTCAATCCATCCAACCCATTTCACGAGAGCTTGTCGAAATGATCCACGTCCGCGACGAACAGTTCTAGCTCGTATGATCGACTCGATTTCATACTCCGATTCTTCTAAACTATCAACCATGGGTGGGTTTTGAGCGTCATCGCAAATTTGGCTGGGTAATGGGTCAGTGCCTGCCCTTTTAATCAACTCAACGTGGAAACGTTTGTGTATATTTCCAGGCACGTTCAATTCAACCGTGAGTGCATCCGGAACGGCTGTTACCTCGTACTTCGCGTGTTGCCATGCGAGCTTCTTTGAGAGTTGTGGCGTCTTAACATTCTGCAGATTTAACCATACCTTGTCTCCTACCTTGAACCTCTCTGGCTGGCGACGAAGCCTATTTGTATTTTGCTCGTATCTTTGTTGAGCCGAGGCCATTGAGGCTTGTGCGAACTCTTGCGCATCCTTTAACCGTTGAACGTATGTCATAGCTGATAGGCGTCCGGGATGACGCGACTCATTTTTAGCTAACGGAGTTGGTTCCATCAAAGGGTCCATGTTGTAACCATGTCGCAAGAAAAACGGACTCATCCCTCCAATCGCTGAGTGAGGACGAGTATTTAAGGCCAGCTGTGCCATCGGAAGCAAATCTATCCAATCACTTTGAGCGTAGCATGTAAATGCTCGTAGATACTTGTAAATTTCTTGGTTTGCTCGTTCGCTCGCATTTGATTGTGGATGATAAGCCGTGGTTAGTTGCTGGGTAATGCCGGTTAATTTACAAAATGTCGTCCAAAAATGACTGAGCCAATCACTTCCCCTATCGCTAGTAAGATAGCGTGGGAAACCAAAGTATCGATAATACCGGTCGACGAAAACTTTTGCGCAATTTTTCGCTGTCATAGAATTGGTTCCAAAAATAAATATGTCTTTGGAAAGTCGATCCGTAATCACCATGATATTTGTGCACCCTTCGGACTCGGGGAGGTCAGTGATAAAGTCTATGGTTAAATCGCTACCAATGCGCTCTGGAATCGGAAGTGATTTTAAGAACCCGGCTTTTGCCTCCCGCCATACCGTTGTTCGCCCACACACGTCACAATTACGTATAAATTGCCGAACCGAGTCCCTCAATTTCGGCCAAAACCACCGACGCAAAATCATTCCAACCATTGTATCTTTACCCGGATGGCCGCTCAGATAGCTATCGTGTATTCTCTGCATTATAGCCGTACGTAAGGGCTCGAAATTTGGAACCCAAATTCTATTTTCTCGACCCCGGAGAACTCCATCTGCCGCTACCGTGCACTCGGCTATATTAGCACTAAGTTTGAATGCCAAGTCTGGTGGGAAACCTCGTTCCCCATTGCGCACAGAATCCCGTGCTCGTCGCCAATCCTCATCTGACTCAACGCCTGTACTTCCTTATCCTCAAATAATCTAGCCAAAGCAGCCGGATCAGCTTGTAAGCCGTCAGCACCTTCCCCTACAATAGGCTCTACAATTGCTGGATGTGCCTGCACAGAGGGTAACAGTTGCATTATACGCCCACTTGTTCTTTCGTCGCTAAAGCCAACAGGTTTATCTTGATCGCGTCGAGATAAAGCATCCGGTCGCTCACAGTTGTTCCCCGGTCGCCATTCAAACGTATATCGAAATTGTTGCAGGACATCATTATATCTAACTTGTCGTTCATTCAAAAGTCGCTTAGTCATGAAATACTCTAGATTTTTATGGTCACTCAGAATTTTAAACGGCTTAGCTACCGATATTAGCTCTGGTTTCCATTCTTGTAAACAAGCCACAATTGAATGCATTTCTTTGTCGTGAATTGGGTAATTTGCCTCTGCACTATTGAGCCTTTTCGAAAAATAGGCTACCGGACGTATTTGTCCTTGCTCATCAACTTGCGATAGACATCCTCCAACCGCATAACCGGAACTGTCAGCTTCTAAGATGGTATCGCGCTCTGGATCCCATTGCGCTAAAACTGGCTCCGATGCAAAGATTTCTTTCAGCTCTTCGAACGCTCTGCTTTCGTCACGACCCCATCGCCATTCAGAACCTTTCTTCGTTAATGCTGTTAAAGGCGCCGCGATTTCAGAGAATCTTTCAACAAAACACCGATAGAAATTAGCAAATCCTAGGAAGGACCTTACGCCCTTCACGGTTGTTGGCGCACTCCATTCTTGAATTGCTTTGACCTTAATTGGATCAACTGCAACACCCTCACCAGCCTTTACGATGAATCCCAAATATTTGACCCGTTTGCAAAGGAATTCACACTTATCCAAGTCAAGATAAAGTCCAGCTATTTCGAGTTTCCTGAGTATGCTACGAACCGTTTCCCAGTGTCCTTGATCACTACCGTCTGTGTATGCCAGGATATCATCAACATAAGCCGTCGCATCAAGATCCAAATGCTCTCTTAGGTGCTCGTTTATGTATCTTTGAAACGAGGCTGGTGCGTTAACTAGGCCAAAAGGTGTCACCAGCCATTCAAATAGCCCTAGCCGACAACGAAATGCCGTCATCCATTCATCCCCTTCTCGAACTCTTACGCGGTGGAATGCCGATTTAACGTCTAGCTTCGTGAACCATCGCGCTTTTGATAGCTGTCGCAAAGTTTCCTTAAACAGTGGCAATGGATATCGATCCGGCACTGTAATTGCATTCAAACCCCGATAATCCACACAAAAACGTAACCCACCATTTTGTTTTTTTGCAAAAAGTACTGGAGATGCAGCCGCTGAACTACTCGGTCGTATCCATCCTTTTGCCAGAAGCTCTGTCAACGTTTTCCGCAGAACCAACAGCTCTTCTCTTGACATATTGTATAAAGGCCCCCATGGAGGTTGCAAGGGCTTTCCATCTTCATGACGTAAATTTATGGCATGATCTAAAGTACCACGAAGTGGTGGTAAGTCGTTCGCTCCATGATCGTCTGCAAACAAGTGTGCAAAATCTTTCACTTGGTCTGGTAGCCGTGCTTTAGCTTCTTCTATTGATAAGCCGGGCTTCGTGCGTAGTGCCTTATTTATATCTTCCAAAGAAGCCTTGCAGATCGGAAGCGTTTTGACCATTGAAGACAAAATATCTATAGAGGCTGCCCTAGGCTCCTTAACTCCCAAGAACTTTTGCCGCCAACACTTCACGCTGTATATTGACGTGCCACATTTTCGAAGTTCTAAGCGTTGCTCCTTGGAGTGGATCACAGCATCCTGGTCTTCGAGCCATTTTTTCCCGAGGATCATCTGATGCGTGCTGCAGGGAACAATATATAGCCACAGCTTCTTTGTCACATTCCCATCAAGATCAACAGAAACATATGTTATGTCTTTCACCACAGATCTTTCTTTCGAAGAACTCTCTGCCGTCTGAAGAGGTCGTGGAGCAATTGCTTCGCGGGGTAGATCTAATTTGGTTGCCAGTGAATCGTCAATAATTCCTGAACACAAACAACCATTATCCACCAACGCCTGCACCATTGTCAAATCGTTGATCAGCGCGTTGACCAAAAACGGGTTTGTGTCCATCCTAGATTCCTGTCCCCTAGTTGTTGCTTTTCTTATTGGTTGCTTACTCGAAGAACACAATGGTATATTAGACTCATAATTCCCGTCGCTTATTTCCTGACAAACCATTTTGGTATCATTTTTTTTGTCATTTATTTCGTATTTTGATGGAACGCTTCTATAATGTCTGAATTTGGGGTTAATTGCTGGGAGCAGGGGACATATTTTGGTACTACAGCCCTGTCGTTCGCATCGATAACAACGACATTCTGTTTTGAGTTTGAAAATTTGTTCTCTTGTTTTCCACTTGGCTCGTAGAGGGTAGCCATTAAGATCTAACAATACATCTCTGGGACGAGCAACATCTTTTTCGTGGGCAATCCCTCCAATTGGAAGGAGAGCACAAACCCTTGCATAGCAGCCCTGTTGCTCACATCTAAAACATCGATTCTCTAGACGAAGTCTCTCAATTTGTTCGGCTGACTTCCACTGAGCTCTGCGTGTTTTATCCGAAATTTCTCGCGGCACTTGCATTTTGTTATATTCTTTGTCGTGCCTATCTTCTATACACCGTCGTATCCTAAGTTGCGTCTATCGTCGTGTCTACCGTCGTGTCTACCGTCGTGTCTACCGTCGTGTCTACCGTCGTGTCTAACGTCGTGTCTAACGTCGTGTCTAACATCGTGTATATCGTCTTATCCACTGTTTTCTCTATTGTCGTCTCGTTATCGTCTCGTCGTAGTTATTGTCGTATTTATCGTCGTGTCTAACGTAGTCCTAAGATAGTGAATTATATGTCACAGATTAACTATATGAGGCAATGAGCACTTGTATGAGTAATGGTTGTTGATAATTCACTATGAAGAAGAAAAGCTAACTTAGGTTCCGAACAATCCTCTATATACAAGTTCTGTGTTTCCTTCCCATTGTTCAGCTTCGAACATCACCCGTGAGTAATTAATGAAAATCAAGGATACAAACTTATAATTAGTATCAGTCAGTTCAAGCCAAACCCTGATTACCTAGTCATGCTGTAGCCCTGATTATAGACCCTTGTACAGTCTAGGACCCTTGCATAATTCAGTCGCTAATCTCTATTATTAGTGATCTTGCCTTATGTACCCATGATCTGCATGATAGTACATGCCTGCGATAACCATCGTTGGCTACAGGTTTACAATTGGCTGAACAGCCGTCACAACCGGCACGCTCAGCGGAGCACAAGTATATGACACAGAAATCCACGGAGCCATGGCCGCTCTCCAAGCCATCGTAGCTGCCAACAGATACCTTAACAGATCAGCTATGTACATACTACTCGATAACCTCGACGCTGTACAAGCCCTCTGGTCTGGAATCACTACCTCGTCAGCATGGCGCGTGCAAAGTTTTGGGAACCTGACTCGACAGATCTCGACGCCAGTACATATCCGATGGATCCCAGGCCATAAAGAGATACGTGGCAATGTAGTAGCGGACCAACTCGCCAAAGAGGCCCTCGAGCAAGACGTAGACCCAGCGAACGCCCCAACACAGATGACGCTTGCCTTAATCAAGCGTTTAGCACACGAACGCTCGGAACAATTAACAGCGGACTGGTGGTCAACATCTTGTCCACCCAGGTATGCAGACCTGGAACTACGGATGAGGCAGAAAAAGCCGCCAGAGCTCGCTCTATCCAGGGCGCTCTACGCACGCCTACTGGCCGCCCGCACAGGCCACGGAGACTTCGCGGCATATCATCGCCGCTGGAACCACGACACGGCAACTATCCTCTGCGTATGCGGGAGAGAGACATCAGTAGGACATTTGGTTGAATGCCGGACGGCACGATCCAATTGAAGGACTGCCAGCGGGCGCAGAAGACCGCCAGCACTGAACGAGCTGCTAGGGGAAGGAGGCTGGCAGATATTCTCAGAGTACGTAACAAGTAGCAGGATTTACAGCAGGCCAAGCATAGGTATGATGGAAATAGGCGAGGAGGAGCAGACAGAAAGCTAAGCGGCAGTCTCAGGATGGAGACTAAGTCACTTCGAAGATGTTGAGTAGACTTGGGCGCGTGGTGGCCGAGGCTGAGAAGGGCGCAGAGCACAGTCTAGGGGCATGTAAACTTTCTTTTGTTATCTCAGATGGCAAGCTCGCCATGTTCAACACATGTATAGTAGTCTTGTAGATTCTGGTCATTAAAGAGGGACGAGGCATCGGTAGCCAACCTGATCCGACCCGGTGTTATAGTTATGAGCTTACGGAGGACAGGATGTTGGCTACTGAATCTGTTGCAGTATACACAGAGGATGGTGTAAACTGATGATTGCTGTATACACAGAGGATGGTATATACTGATGGTGAGAATAGATATAGAATGAATACTGTATGAGTATTATAATGAATGATCTGATAATCTGCCTAATAATATGATGAGAGAAAGATATGTCTTATATACATTAAGATTATAGTTGCACACCGTCCCATTACTCCTGATCATGACCTCTGGAATCTTCTAGCATCTACTTGTGTTCTCTATAGAACAGAGTCAATGCTTCTGCTAACTTCCATGAGGCTCCATGTACTTCCATCTCATCCAAGCACAATTATTATTACTGATACCAGCACCTCAGCCGAGCCAGCACAACACCCGTCCCCTCTCGCGTCGGACTCCACTAGGAGTGTAAGGCCAACAAAGGTCTATCGCGTTTAAAAAAAAAAAAAACACTCATAACTTCTATCAAAGGCTACAGCCAACTGATCCTGGTTGCCGTTGTGCTACCATTCCAAAACGCCACTGCTCGTTTTGAAACTTACCCAACCCCACAACACCCCTTCTAGCAAACATAATACCTCCCGAGAATATGCTCCAATTGGTATCATCTCGTGCCTCAGAACATCTCATCTTACCCGGTTGTTTAACTCATGGTAGTAAGTTGACTGTGGGTCTATGTGAGACTACATCTAGCTTCAGGGATTACATCCCTGCTAGTGTCAGACTAGTCAATGTCCAATACCATTGCCCGGTTATCAAGACAGCTGTTCTGTTGCATAATTTTCCTTTCGCCTGGCCCGAATCACACTAATTTACATACTAGCTTGATCTATCTCTCATAAAAAAATTTTTCTTTATGGTAATTCTCACCGTCTACACTCCCGTCCTCGCCAATATTGTCATCATAATTTATTGTGAGCCTAATTAAAGTGTTCAATTTCGAAAATAAAATTCTTTTATAAACACGGTATTATTTTCAAGGCTAATTGATGTGAGATAAAACTTCAGAACTAACCTTATACTGTAAATGAACCCGCCTCAGACGCCACCTCCGACGACTCGTAAAAGATTATTCAGAGATCAGTGCATTCTAGTGAATTGAACAAAATAGTAATTAAAGATTGGGTTTGATAAATTTCCTAAGGTCCATGGACTTCACGATGCGGGCAAAACCTACCATCAAATAGCCGTGTAACTGCAAATCTCTCATGGACAAGCAGGTTACGCAACACGCCAAGGGACAGTGACCTATAAGAAAATTAAAGGCCGCGAAACAACTCTTTCTTCGGATGATGTTGATAAAATTGTGGAATTTGTCAAGCCATCCCCCGAAAATAGAAGAATAACCTTTCTGGAACTTGCATCTTGCCCATTTAGATATTTGGATGGTAACGAGCGGGTCATACTAAACGAACTATGTGTTCAAGGTCTCAAGCGCCATCCTTTGCACAAAGAGCCTCCATTTTCCCCAGAGACAAGAAGGAAGTGGAAAGAACGGGCTGAGGCTCATCTTCACTAGACCACCGATGATTGGACATTAATTCTCTGGACTGACGAGACCTGGGTTTAGGATGGTAACCATGACAGAAGATAGGCCACAAGTGAAGTCAGTGGATTCTTTCGGAACCGAGAAGTCTTTTTTAGCCTAACAATGTTATTCAAACGGCCGAAGAGTGCGATAGTGACTGCGTAGAAGTCAAAATCAAGAAAAAAATCGGATGGGTGTTCTGGGGCTCTTTTGTAGGGCGAGATAATGGTCCTAGTTTGTTTTGGGAAAAGGAATGAGGACCTGTCGACTATAAGGAGTATTGTCAAAAGAAAGTACCTCGCATTGACAGTATGGTCTCGATGAGACCTTTTAATTCTGTAATGCAAGACAATGCTTCAGTTCACGCATCGGTCATGTTACAGGCTGTGCCTTACTTTGTCACTAGTTTGTACTAGTAGCGATAGAGGCGAAAGCGAGTTGGGAAGTGGTCACGTGAATAAAAATAGTTGCTATGACAACTTGGACTTATGTTGGTAAAACAGCTCCTCTAATGTAGCTAAATAATCTTCCTCATATGTTTAGAAATAGACAGTATTTCGGCCAGCTTACTTTGTTTACATTGTTTAGGTGACAGCCATTCACAGGCCAGGAGCATGAACGAGTTTAGAGAAAAGTATATTCAACCAACCTCTTGGCCGGCGTTCCCCCCAGATATGAATCCTACAGAGGCAATCTGGGATAAAATAAAGGATTACATTAAACTTAACCATCCCAGTTTGGGTGGTTTAAGCAGCGGTCGTATGATTCACTTCGTGCGATTGTTATGGAGGCTTGGGGCTCGGTGACAACTGAATTCATCTCAGGTCTCATGGACAGTATGCCAGCTAGGTGCTAAGCTGTGGTGGAAGCCAACGGGAGCCTGACTAAATACTATAATGTTAAAGACAAAACGTTTGGCTCTTAACTGGAATTAAACTAAGCTCGGCTACATACTTGTTTGCCACTTTTTGATCGACCACTTATTTACTTTGAACCTCAAGATCTTCAACATAACCTTTTGAAAATGGCTAGACATCTAATTCAATTGGACATGAATGGCAGTTGTAATCAATATTTGTAGAAATTTCACTCTTTGAATATTTGTTTACTCTTTGGGTTAGGTGGCCACAAAGTATGTAGTCGAGATTATTGCACGCACACCTTTAGGTGTTTTTCCTTTCATTTTCCCACACAGGGGTTGAAGCTAGTTTAGCTCTTTCATAAAATTTATACAGTAGATCTTTACCTTTATTCGGTATAGCTTAACAAAAGACCCACAGTCTAAAGTTTCGAGTTGAGGAAATTTCCATACATAATGTTGTGGACCTTTTTCATAAAAACTGGGTATAAAGCATAATTCCTGGAACATCTTGCCCAATTAGGCTTAATTGATCCACCTTAAACTTTATTTGAGTCTCCATAGTCAACTTTATACTGTGGTACAGTAGAACCCCTCTTAGCTAATAGTGGGTCTCGGTATAAATGTTAAAAAGATTCATTGCAACTTGGACTTTTATATTTACAACACTTAACCTTGTAGGTCATTTTGGGTGCAGGGGTAAGTATTACAAATATAAACGGTAAAATTTCAATGAATCTCTTCAGTAATTATACCGAGACCCATTATTAGCTAAGAGGGGTTCTACTTTAGTAGCGGACGTGCTAAACGGACAGTCCCAAATGCTCGCTGGACGTCCCTGCAAGTAGATTGCGCTTCCACGCTAACCAAATCTGCATTGATCAGCTATCTCGTCGAATATTTTTTGCGCTACTCCAAATTTGGTCACTATCGTTACAAGTATAGTAGTTACCATGACAACTTAGAGCCCGTGTTTAACAAACATAACATAAAGATACCATTTAGAAATATTGGTCCTGGAATTGCCTTGAAAACTTTTCCAAATCGTCCAATTCTATATTCCAATTTCATCTTCCTCACCTCCAACTTCGCCTCACTTATTGAACTCCAAATTACAATGGCTGAACTGAACTTTAATGCGCTATCAGCATCAATCAACATGTCTCAAGATACTAGTGAAAGAGGTATTTTTCCCTTTCTTTCTACTAAAATATATATTGGCTGATTTCTCCAGGAATGGTTACCGGAAGTGCTCTTTTAGAGGCCCATGATGGGCATCAAAGTATACCAAATAATGAGGATACCCGTATGCTAAGCTCCCTAAAACTAATTCATTTATGGCAAAATTTCCACTAATACGCAATTTCTTCAGTCGAGACCCAGTGCGGAAGTATGGAAGAAATAATTGGTGTCCGGATCGACCAAATGGAGGACTGTAAGAGAGCTGTCGAGCACCTAGCTAACGAAAATGGATTTGCGACAGTCCTCCATTTGGTCGATCCGGACACCAATTATTTCTTCCATACTTCCGCACTGGGTCTCGACTGAAGAAATTGCGTATTAGTGGAAATTTTGCCATAAATGAATTAGTTTTAGGGAGCTTAGCATACGGGTATCCTCATTATTTGGTATACTTTGATGCCCATCATGGGCCTCTAAAAGAGCACTTCCGGTAACCATTCCTGGAGAAATCAGCCAATATATATTTTAGTAGAAAGAAAGGGAAAAATACCTCTTTCACTAGTATCTTGAGACATGTTGATTGATGCTGATAGCGCATTAAAGTTCAGTTCAGCCATTGTAATTTGGAGTTCAATAAGTGAGGCGAAGTTGGAGGTGAGGAAGATGAAATTGGAATATAGAATTGGACGATTTGGAAAAGTTTTCAAGGCAATTCCAGGACCAATATTTCTAAATGGTATCTTTATGTTATGTTTGTTAAACACGGGCTCTAAGTTGTCATGGTAACTACTATACTTGTAACGATAGTGACCAAATTTGGAGTAGCGCAAAAAATATTCGACGAGATAGCTGATCAATGCAGATTTGGTTAGCGTGGAAGCGCAATCTACTTGCAGGGACGTCCAGCGAGCATTTGGGACTGTCCGTTTAGCACGTCCGTGTAGTAGGGCAAGTATTATTTATTACATGTCGTGCTGAATCATTAATTGTGATAATTAGCTAGCTCAAATAAGAATGTGGAAGTGGGTTCGACTGTTAGTACAAATAGGCTTACTAATGCAGTTCCTCTCTAGGAATAATGGATATCACACACCAACCTGCTCACCGCCCTGTTTTGCCCGAAACAGTTGACGACGACACATAAGTCAGTAATTCAACTGATGTCTACGACAAATAGCCAAGAACAGCCGGTTAAGTTGTCACTACCGTTGGTATATTCTCTCCCTTAGAATTTGAAAGATAACTAATGGCCATAGAAATATCAACAGGAGCTCTTCCAAGAACTCAGGCAAAAGGATGAACTCGTTATTATTGCCCGTGGACTAGGACTACTGCGTCTCGTCACAAATCTTCTCCATTCGTACGATGCGGCGGGTAACAATCTTTTAATTTTAATTGGGGCATATGATCGCGAAAATGTTTGGATTGGAGAAGCTTTGGCAGAACATGCGGCCATCAGCATGGCTCCAAAAGCTAGAGGACTCAGTATTGTGAATACAGATGCTATGAGCGTAAAAACTAGAGAAAAAATGTACAAAGAAGGGGGTATATTTAGCATAACTTCTCGAATTCTGGTCGTCGACCTTCTTACAAGCTTGCTAAGCTCTGAAACCATCACGGGGCTAATCGTACTACATGCTGACAAAATAATCGCCACTTCATTGGAAGCTTTCATTTTAAGAATTTACAGGCAGCGAAATAAGGTCGGATTTTTAAAAGCATTTTCGGACAATCCTGAACCGTTTACAACTGGCTTTGCTCCTCTGACGGCCATCATGCGGAATCTTTTTATAAGAAATGTATCTCTATGGCCACGATTTCAAGTGTCAGTTGCTCAGGCCTTGGAAGGGAAGAAGAGGGCAGAAGTCATTGAACTGGAAGTTCCAATGTCTGAATCCATGCGAGATATTCAAAACGCTATTCTAGAGTGTGTCGAAGTCAGTTTAGGAGAATTAAGAAAAATTAACTCTGGTATTGATTTAGACAACTTGAATGTCGACAGCGCTCTTCTAAAACAATTTGATGTAATTGTAAGAAGACAGCTAGATCCAGTGTGGCACAGGGTTAGTTGGAAAACGAAACAGATCGTCAGTGACTTAACTGTCTTACGTGGAATGTTGTACTCTTTACTTACGTATGATGCTGTCTTATTCAATCGACATCTTGATACCATACTAGCATCACACTCCCCACCGCCAGGATCTACGAGACAGAATCAATCGCCATGGCTGTTTCTTGACGCAGCTCATACAATATTTGATACAGCAAGACGGAGGGTCTGTACAGGCAAAGTATCCGAGGGTAACGTTGAAGATATTGATTCTGTTCGACCAGTCCTTGAAGAGCAGCCCAAGTGGGCTGTTCTTGCTGAGATTATGGAGGAAATTGATCGGGATGTTTATTTCAACCCCACTCCAAGAGGTGGATCTAATGGAACAATTCTAATTATGTGCACTGATACAACTCAGTGTCGACAACTAAAGGAATATTTGCAAACCATGTACGTTCAAATAGGAGATGAAGAACAAAAATTTTCAGCAGCTACAATGATGAGACGTAAACTTCGGGATTACCTAGTATGGAAGAAAGAATTCGTTAAAGTTAGCGCTGCCCTTTTTGCAGAAAACCAAGCTACTACGCATGGCACCACCAATCAACCCAACAGAAAGTTTTCTGACCTTAGAGGCAAAGCTCCGATGAATAAAAGGAGGAGAGTAAGAGGCGGTGGAAATGCCGCATCTGGCCCCTCTCGGGCAGCAAATGGGAGTTTACAACCTGCCGAGGATAAGCCCATAGAAGTATCAACACTTCTGAATAAGATTGAACCCACAGAAGCAGAATTGGCACAAAAAGAAGATATTGTGGCAGATCCACTTGAAGATATAATTGACTATACTCAGCTCTTTGAAATGCGAGATCTGGTAGTGATCCATGCCTATGACGGCGATATGGATGAACATGTTTTAGAGGAACTGAAGCCTAGGCACATAATAATGTATGAGCCTAACACCGCTTTTATCAGACGAATAGAAGTATATCGCTCCTCTCATAATGACCGGGACGTCAAAGTTTACTTTTTGTACTATGGTGGATCAGTTGAAGAGCAGTGCTATCTTTCATCTGTTCGACGAGAAAAAGATTCATTCACGAGGCTCGTGAAAGAGAAATCTTCTATGTCTCTCGTACTTTCTCTCGATGCTAACCGAGCTGAAGATGCCGAAGAAGCTTTTCTCCGCACTGTGAACACTCGTATCGCGGGTGGCGGTCGTTTAGTAGCTACAACTCAGCCTCCAATGGTGGTAGTAGATGTTCGAGAGGTTCGCTCATCGCTCCCCTCCCTTCTCCACGGGCGTAATATGATTATTGTGCCGTGTACGCTGACTGTTGGAGACTACATCCTCTCTCCCAATATATGTGTTGAGCGCAAATCGATTCGAGATCTCATATCTTCATTGAATAATGGACGGCTTTATCACCAAGCTGAGACCATGCTTCAGTACTACAAATCGCCGATGCTCCTTATTGAATTTGACCAGAATAAGTCGTTCACTTTAGAGCCCTTTGCTGATCTATCTGGCTCTCTCACTTCAATATCTGCATCAAATGCCAATTCAGACTTGCAATCGAAAATTGTCCAGCTAACGCTAGCTTTTCCTCAGTTACGTTTCATTTGGTCATCCTCCCCGTACCAAACAGCTGAAATATTCGAAACTCTTAAGACTCAAGAGCTTGAACCAGATCCATTAACTGCGGTGAAAATTGGTCTTGACGAGGGAGATCGAATTGGAGATCAGGCGTTCAATAGAGAACCGCAAGATATGCTAAGGAATGTTCCAGGCGTCTCCAGTAAAAATATAAGCAATTTGATTGTCAAAATGGGGTGCTTAAGAGACATTGCAAATGCAAGCATAGATGACCTGGAGGCAGTGGTAGGAAAAGAGGCAGGAAAGCAGATCTACAGGTTTTTTAACCGAAGTGTGTTTGAATAGAATAATTATTTGACACCCCATCGCACTTCTTGAGATTTATACCTCAAATACATGTACAAGATAAATCAAGCTTTGAAACTCTTTGCACTAAATATCTTGGTCATCGTCACAGAATCGACTGATATTGGACAACAGAGCGAGTAATGAGTAAAACTAGCTAGTTACTAATATTTGAATGAGATTAATGCGGGTATACAATATCCCGAATACATGAATCAATGTACCATCGTGCCGTCTTAATGCGTATTTTCATAGGAAACTTCAGTGTCTGTCTTTTCTCTGTTATGGTTATCCGTGTTGACAATATCACCGCGTATCCAGTCCCAAGTTTCCCTATACTAACAACACTGTTAGCTAATTTGAGATTACAGGGGCAATCGTGTTTTTTCCCGTTCCTCTAGCTAACACCTTCATTAGCTCTGTATTTCACGGTCTGTATTAGCATTGTGACAAGTTGAGAGGTTTAAAGTCTTTGATAAATCATGTCGCTCCTGGCACTTGCTTCTAATATGTTGTTGGCGAGTCTAGTATTACTATTACATTTGATTCAGTAAATTCAAACAAACCAGAATGTCAAAGTTCTAGTAATATCTGCCCAAAGTGGTAGGTAAAATCCACCAAGCACACCTATATAAGTCGAACTTCTGAATTGTATAGGACGTACTCGTAATACAACTCCTTACTTACCTCACCCTAACTTTCTGTTGGAAATTAAGACTTCTAATAATACAGTTTTCACCATTCATTTCCCGATAAGGTTCCCGACAGAGATCAATCCCATGGTATTCTTTTTCAGCTTACCCAAGCTGTAGAAAGGAAGGAAGGTTAAATGAAATCATTGATGATGTAGTGATTGTGATATCACTAAAGATGTCATAGCTCTAACATAATTAGCTGCCAACAGTACCTTTGAGGCCAAGTATGGCTCTAATGTCGGTGGATCTTGGGAACATATATAAGTAACACATGGTTACAATTAGAAAGTCAATGAATAGAATGCTTTGAATCCTTACTTTCTTCGACACTTTCATACCAAGACAGTTTGTATTGCCTCTTCATCTGCTATTGCAGAGATACATCGCCTTCCACACTAGCACTATCCAATCTTCAGAAATTTGTCTCTAGTCTTGTCCGAGATATGTTCATCTGTGGCAAAACGTCCGAAAAATGTTTCTCTAACGTCTAGGCTTCTGCTGTGATCATGAGTGGCAATTATATGTGTGGAACTACATTCGTATCTGGAGGATCCCGCCATCAAGTAAGATGGATTTAGATGTTCATGTAAAACTTCGAATGATCTTCATCATGTGCCATTTTAATTAGCCGTAGACCTGAGATCTACCGGGAGCTTAAAGGTTGGACCAGGGGACATTCGGGGGGTTCACACCTGGTATTTTACTAAAACCAAATCCTAGTGATTTCATAAATTTAAGCTTTTTTAATATCGCACATAACTGATAGTGATTTGCTTAAATTTTGGTGTTTATTTTAATTAAAATAAACGAGATAACTAGCTAAATAGCATGGGGTGAACTTCTTTATTAGATGGGGGAGAAGTTAATCTGTTGGAATCCAAACGGATTTTCAGCAGTACTGAAAACGTAAAAGTAAAATGTAACAAAATATCAATTCCATAATTGTAAGGGTCGAAAGATAAGTGCTATTCGCAGAATATCTAAAGCTAGATACATGTCGGTATCACTGTCACGGGTTGTTCGACTAGCTGAGATCAGGTGCATATCTAAACGATTCCAAACATTGACGTCGATGCCATTACAGTCGTCCCTCTCTAACCCGATAGTGGGTTCCGGTATAAGTGTTGCAAATATAAAAGTCCAAGTTAAAATGAATATTTCCAACACTTATACCGGGACCCATTATCGAGTTAGAGAGGGATGACTGTAGTACAGCGTTAAGATGAGCTTGTATTTATGACGTCAGATACAACTTTATATACTGCGTCATAATAATCTCTGACGCGATTGCTTAATTGAGAGGATGTAATGAGTTTGGCAAGAGCGATGATGGTTAGAGGCACTTAGTACAAGTTCTTGCAGTTAGACAAAAGAAGAAGAAGAACGAATCGAATAACGTATACGACTTTCATTGCTTTACTACTCGAGTAGAGACGTGATATATCCTGTGAATCCAATAATACATAAGGAGATCTTAAAGTGAAGAGCTATTTCTGAGACAAATTCCCAATACATCCTTCGACATTATTCTCTTGACTCTTGTCCAGAGGGCCTTCTCCTTCTTGACAAGCCTCCAGAAAATTCAACTTCATGCACATTTACCCGCGCCGTTATACTCGATCAGTTATCAGTTAGGGAATAATCTCGCTGCATATAAGTTTCGTCCATAAGCCTCATTTGACGGTCGCACATATGCTTCATGTTTGTCCCTTAATTAAATTCGTTAAGGTCATGGTTCAAGCTTGCTATTTATAGTATGCGCATTAAGATGAGTCAAGCAGCCCGACCCACATTATATGTGTTATAATTAGTGACCCTGAAGTCTCGTGATTAAATTTATAAGCAAGGATAGCTGATGAGTAATTATTAGTAAATAGGCGTGTCACCATGTTCCCTCTGGAATGGGACAGCATCGTAGATTATGTCCGGTAGACTTTGAAAATAAATAAATAAATATTAGTAAATAGGCCCTAGCCTAATGAAAGTCAGGCCTCAGGCCTGTTACAATAATTATCTCTTCCCTCTCCTTGATCTAGTCTTCTTCCCATATATCATACATAAGCTGTATCGAGCATGCTCGGTGAGCTCTCCTATTACTGAGTTGGATGACAAGCGAGATCGACCATCTTCTACATTTGGATAAGTGCCAGGATATCCGTACGTACAGGGTATCAGGGGCAGTTAGTTTTACTTGCATGTACAGTAGAACCTGTCATAACCCATAGCTTTATTGGTCCACCGTAGTGGTTCCTACCAAAAAAAGCCACAAAGTGTCATCCCCCATAACCCATAACTTTTTTGGGAACCATGGCTTTTTTTCCCGCGACTTTTACTTAATACCAGTACTATTGCTATGGCAACCAATGTGTATTTCATTGCCAACCGATCGAAGTTAGGGTTAATATGCATCCCGAGATTGAAATACGTTTTCGTCCCCAGTGCCGTACTAAATTATATGGGACTGGTGACAAAACCCATCCTGGTGTAAGTAAACATATACCGGTACTAGTACTAGTATGTACAAAGATCTACTAGTTTCTCATATTGTCCTTAGTATGCCAACAATTCGGATTCAGCTACTCATTCCATGATGATTCATGCGTCTTTTTTTTATTTTTTTTTTTAAATCGTATCTGCGTACGCAGCCTGAGGCTATGACGCACATGATTGCGGAAGATATGTACTCTATTGCAGGGATAAATAGTGAAGGAAACCCCTGAATGCCAAGATCTGACAGGGATTATACAATATGCCATTGGCTGCAATATTTTGACCATACCAAATCCGACAATAGCTGAACCTTATTTGTATGGGAAATTTTGCGTGATAAAAGAAGTGTAGGAGATCCCTGTAACTCGTTGAAATGATGATATTCTATTCAAAAGTGCTAGCTTTTATCAAGTATTAAATACATTTTTACCAATAATTAAGCATCATTAATAAGGAATCGAACCTCCTCTTGCTCTGATGACTGCCTGGCACCTTTCTGGCATGCTCTCTACAAGCGTAGCCAGTTGCTCCTGAGAAATTGACTCCCATGCCTCTAGGACTGCATTAGGGAGCACTTCCTCAGATGGATTACCAGAATCAAATTCTGGGTGGTGCTCTTCAATATGGGATTTCGTCATATCCCACCTTGACTCAATTGGATTCAGGTCTGGGGAATATAACGGCCAGACTATGAAATCTACCCCCCTTGATGACAGCTCTCTTTTCGTACGTTGAGCAGAATGGGCAGGAGCACCATCCTGCATAAAGAGAAGAGGGCCGTGAGAGTCAATTGGTTGTGTTGCCGCGTGGATTAAAGGAACAATCCTCTGGCAGTAACTCTCCGCTTTTATAGTCCCCCAATCCCTACTCCAGAAGAGGGCAGGGCCCTTCTGGTTCCCATAAAAGGAGCCCCAGAACATCCAACCACGCTTTCGAGGACCTTTTCGAACCAGGCAAGTGTGATAATATGTCTCCTCGGGCTAAAAAAATAGATTAATGCAGTTGATACATGGCTGAGATCTGGACTCACCTTCCTCGAAACCCATACTCTTGTGTGACGTTCACCAGTGACCCAAGTCTCATCAGACCAAAGAATTTGGGACCACTGTTCAGGTGTCCAAGAAGAGTGTTCTTCCGCCCACTCTAATCTTTTCCTCATATGTGCAGGCGTTAGAGTAGGCTTCGCTTGAGCAATGCAACGCTTGAACCCCCTTCTCTCAAGAGCACTTTTGATTGCGATTTGGCCACAATTCCAGTGGGAAAACTTAGCAGCAAGCTCCAGGTGGCTCATCTGGCGGGCCTCACTTGAAGACGTGACAAACTCTTCAAGTTCAACTTCCTGCTGAGCGTTAAAGGCGTGGGGTCGGCCATTTCGCTTTTTGGGCGTCAGACATTGCCTTGCAAGGGCATATTGTACCCTTCTTTCGGTGATACCGAGTTGATTACCGATGGCGAGATGAGTAAAACCAAGGCCACGTAACGTGTATATCTGGACTCGCTGATCCCTAGAAAGCTGGCTCCGTGATCTTGGAGTAGTGGGAGATGCTGGGGTGCTCATTTTTCTTCGCAGTTTATCGTGAGGATATAGGTTATTCGATATGTCGTGTCAACCGATTTAGTGTGGTACGAGGATGCTGTGCAACTATCGAACATAAGAGAGAAGGTTCAAGGAAGAAGGAATGCCTCGGTTGCCTTATTGCCTTAGTCTAGCCATTTTTGTAGCGCTAAAGTCGGAATGTCAGGGATAGCCCATGTAAATTACACAGAATGTGGGGCTACACTTCTTACCCCTGTAATAGAGTATGTTGCGCAGTATGACTCAGTTTGACGTTTGAAACACTCATACTCAGATTTCATTTGCAGATACCACTACGAGAATAATGCCTTACAACATGTACCCTCTTCCGTGAATACCCACCATAGGTGGGGAGCGAGAATAACCTGTGGTTATATGAGCATGCTTTCTTCATCCTGCTAATAAATTGTCACCACGAGAGAAGTGGTGTGAGGGTCCTGCCGGATTCGAACCAGCTTTCTCCTATCTAAAGTGGGGCATGTGTCCAAGCTACCCAGACTCTACTTGGGAGAACGGCCCGGACAGTGTACCACTGCACCATCCGACCCTATTCAAGCGTTGATTCAAACGTCGATTTATCCATCCATTCTTTGTCGTCACAACAAAAAGTTATTCCTCTCATGCTATTCAACATCATGTCTCCACATCCCTCGACAATTGGGTCGGATGGTGCAGTGGTACACTGTCCGGGCCGTTCTCCCAAGTAGAGTCTGGGTAGCTTGGACACATGCCCCACTTGAGACAGGAGAAAGCTGATTCGAATCCAGTAAGACCCTCACACCACTTCTCTCGTGGTGATAGTGTATTCGTAGGATGACGAAAGCATGCTCAGATAACTACAGGTTTTTCTCGCTTTTCCCCATGGTGGATATTCACGGAAGAGGGTACACGTCGCAAGTCGTTATTCCCGTAGTGGTATCTGCAAATGAAATCTGAGTATGAGTGTTCCAAACGTCAAACTGAGTCATACTGCGCCACATACATGTCTTCCGTAATCATTCGCGTCATAGCCTCAGGCTGCATACGCAAAAATGATTTTAAAAAAAACCGGTTGAGGGTTAGAAGGGCTATGAGGCGCCTGACTTCGAGTTATGTCTTCAAATAATATTCAGGCGAGAGTGCCCCTTATATCAAGTTGAGTCATCGCTCCATGTACCGTACCAGAGTCATTCTTATCATGGCCTAAAGGCTGCAAACACAAGAATTATTTGGGGCACAGAGCAGCATAGCAATGTAGATAAGAAGCGAGCACATTGGGCTCAACTCTTATCTGCACAGAAGAAAAGTGTCCAGAGTTGACAGCACAAAATGTCAATATGGATATCCATCCCAGAACGTCAGACATATGATCATGACGTGTCCGCAATGGGCAAAAGGACGAGGGGAAATCCTGCGAAAGTCAAAAGATAGGTCCTACGAAGCCATGATCAACAGCCCGACAGACGTGGCTAGGATCACTCAGTGGATACTTAATGAAGGTTGGTTGGAACAGTTTCGACTTGTTGGTCAAGTTGAGGCCGTAATGAAGGAAATGATGACTAGAGCAAGCAAGGGATAAGACGATATCCACACTGGACGCACAGTGAAACGCAATTCTTAAAGGAACTAAATGTAAATAAAGAGACAACAAATTGCAGTTCTGGGAGGTCTTTACCGTCAGGTTTCCTGCTACGTAAATATATGATGTCGGAACTTTGTTACCCCCCCTCGGGGTTGATTCAGTCCTCGCTTAATCTGTGCGCTAGTGGATGCTAATGGCCGCACTAGTCCCGATTAGAAGACGCTAGTCTTAATTGGGAAGCATGTATGATCCCGAATTTCATGGTTAATTGCCTATGGTACCGCTGTTTGAAAGACGCGTCCTGGGACGTGATGTTTCGAGTTTGTTGCGATCTTTCTTGTTCAATCATCATACGATACCTACCTGTCCAAGTACATAGCTACTCACGATAAGTTTTTCAAGCCGTGATATCAGTTACCATCCGTTGTAGAGCTTCAACTACTTGTAACTACCAACACTTGTTAACCACGCAGAATTCATCATGGTATCAAGGGCACGCTAAGCGCATATGAAGCGTATTCGTCAAGGATAAGACACGAACTGACACGTCAGAACGCAGACAACCACTTCTGAGAGCTCACCTCCTCGTCTTCTAGACCCAGAAAGTTCAATCATCAGCAGTACTAGAGAAGACTCTGGTGGAGAAACCCTAGGAGAAGAGAATAATGGAGTCTGGTTCTGGGACTCTTACGCCGAAGAATGCAATACGGACACTGAAGTTGAGGACTTGGGTGGAGACTCGGACATGGACCATGAAGGTATGTCTTGTAAATTATGAGTCGCAAGCGGCAAGCCTTGAAAGAAGTCTAACAAGCCGGTGCAGATGATGTTGAGATTGAAACCGAGACGAACACCCAAGGGAAGAGAACACTGTTGTGGGCTGCAGATGCTGACAAGAATTTGAGGGGAAGATATGGCAACGGATCTCGTTTAACTGGGAAGAGAGCTAGAAAACATGCAAAAGAATTGCAGTCTGAGGCTGCAAAGTCTTTCATTATCAAAGCATCGTTCAATCGTCAACGTGACTTGAATTTATCATCTCCCACGATGCATGACGATGTGCCTGTCGAGTCCCACCCTCTCTCATGATTGCCAAGTGGTGATGCAGTTCCACAATCCGCCCAAGCCATTAAAGAGGAGCGGACACGAGTTGCTTTAGCAGATCTGAAAGTTCTTTTGGCTAAGAAGATAGATCAGGAGCAAGATAAAGTTGTACCGAGAAGGGATTGATTCTGGTTCGATAGAGTGGAAACTCAGAACCACACATCATAAGCCCTACACAGTTGGGGAGGATAGGTAGTAGCGCGAAGGGCATGTTAATTACGTTCATGGCACATTTTGCCGTTGTCAATCTGTGAGAATTTGGGGTTACATAACCATATTTGGTGCGATCTCATTGGCTGCACTATGTGGCGCGTGTGGCGCTACTGTTGCGCTGGGGGGGGGTCCAATTTTTTTTCCCTCACCAAAATAGATCCCACTTGTAACAATAATAATTCCGCGCCGCTCGCGTTGATTGCTTTATCCCCGCATTTGTTTGTTCATCTAATGGTTATCTATCAATTCACGCCAGCTCTTTGTAATTGAAGGCTTGTAGAGGTAGTCGTTTTTTTTTGAAAATGTGGTGTTTTGACATTTTCATGAGGGCGGGAAACAAAGTTCCGACACCATACTTAAGTTATAGCACCAGCATGGGCCCTAGGGTACCTGAACGGGATAATTGAAATCAAATTCAAAATAAGAATTATTTTAAAAAAATATTTCAGGTGCCTTGATAACACTGGTGTATAACTGTAATAATACCCCTTTGACAAATGAGTAATGTTATTGGTTTTTGGATATATGCTTTCCCCAACCCTCTGTCTAGCTACACGTACTAGTACGATTAGCACCGATTCCATTATTATCTAACCAACGTATATATACGTGGACTGTCAGGCTTTTACAAGGATTTCTGGTATGTCACGGCCTAGACTTCATTAAAAGCCCGAACAGGGAAGTTTGGAAGTCAGAGTTCAAAAATTTAAATCTGAAGGCAAGGGGTTGTAGATTTCATGGAAATCGTGAACAATATAGATACGTATTTATCTATTTACATCATATGATCCGTGCATCACCACTGAAAACGGAAGTCGAGCATACTATTGGTCTCCGAAGCCATCACTAAAACCTCTAAGTCTTCCAGCTTGTACAGTAGTAACAATCGATGCGAAAATACCTGCACTTGATCACTCAGGGCAAATTTCTTGCATCACTAGAGGTACCCAGAGCTTTAACATAAGCCGCGTTTAGTTAACTTGATGATTAGGTATGTCATCGAATCACAGACCGCGGAGATAGTTTTGGGTGCTGAGTGACATTTAGATGGTATGAGCATGGTATAATCAGTGCGGGACAAGCAGTTGTTCTGAGTAGACTCTCTGTGAGGAAAACCTGCAAAGTTCAAATAAGACCATGAAATCCCTCCGTGATTTTTCTCATATTCTGACTTCCAACAAAGGGCCACAGAGTGAGCAAAATTTCCCCCGATATCTGATAGAGGCCATCAAATAACAGTGTGCTATACTTCTTTTCTGATTTTCTGAAACTGATACACTCAAATCCTGTTATTGAGGGATGGCTAAGTGTTGTGTTACATATTGAATCCTTACAATATTGCTGACTCAAATTTACAGATACAGGCAAATCCTGATGAAGGAGCAAAAACGTTATTGGTAACGCAGGAATAAATGACAAATTTGAGTGCATGTTGAACAGAAAACAGGGGCTGCTAGTTCGCATTTGAATAAATCATCGGAGAGTCTTATGCTCCATAGTAGGGCCTGGAGTATCTTGTATCTTTTGCTGAAGCCCCCGGCGGTTTTCGGTTGTGCAGACATGTGAGAGCAGCTGATGCTAGATTGATAAAATTTGCAAGATTGGCAGCATTGATTGCTTTCAAGTTGCTCTAGCAATCCTGGCGGGACACGCGTGCCTTGGATCTTTTCATCTAAAGTGCGACATCTTGAAAGCTAGTTTTTCCAGGCATCACCCCGTCTGATTCCTCTTGCTCTTCATGCTTTTCGGTGTTAACGCCTTCCTCAAAACTCGTTCTCGATTCTGGTACTGTAGACCTGTCCGGCAAGCTGGATTTACTAAATTCCTTACCTCCTGTATTTTCTTTTTCTTGTTCTTCCTCTTGCCTTCGTTGAGCTTCGTAATTCGTATTTGGACTGCTGTATTCACGTTGATCATCATCGTCATCATCGTCCTCACTGCTCTCTGCTCCAAATTTACTGTGATTCTTATTTAGTGGTGATGGGTGCGACGCTTGACTCGCCCCATTGATATGCTCCCTAAATGGCGGACTGGGCACCGGATAATCTTTCACCACATCTTTTGAGTATGCTGGTACATTATTCGAAGCTATTTGTCTTTGTCCTGGATCCGCATCAAGATAGTATTGTCGTACACCTACGATCCTACCTCCCCTCTCGCAGCCCTCCACCCATTCGGGTCTCACCACAGGTATGTTCATCTCCGTCGCCTTTTCCCATGCGAGACCATGCCCTTCAGTTGCCACAAAGTGTGTCGTATCAATTCGTACTGTATCCGCTATTTTTGCACCAATCCTCTCCACCGCTCGAGTAAGACTTCCTCGGAGTTGCGCTGGTAAGATCCCTGGCGTAACTGTAATCCCACTGAGATCCGTCATTTTGTGAGTCTTGACTGTTACTCTTTCACTACTATATGTCCCAGCAGTAGTTCGAAGCATCAACTGGAACGTGTATTCTGTATCAACCCCGAGTCCGCTAATCTTAGTACTCTGCATTACCTCGGGCTTAGGAATATTGCCAGCCTTCTGTCCATTTCGGAATAGGGATAGGGAGATGGTATCTGCTGTGGCTAGCTCGATTGGATCCCACTCAAGTACGACAGACGTTTGCGTCGCATTTCGACAACGAAGAACTGGTGCAACTGGCTCGTCTACACCAAATGATGCATATATTGAGTTTTGTAACAAAATAAATGCCTCTCCAGACTTTTTCTCTGAGATAAAGTTCCGCGACACGGTTATATCAACTATACTCCCTGAAGATATGTGAGGTGGCAAGAGGATCGAGGGAAATTCAATCTACCTTTAATTAGCTCCTGAAATCGTTGGACACTGCACCGTCATACCAGTCTTTTATCCTGGGTCAATAAAACTGCTACGCCTGCGTCTACTTTCCCGACGGTCAAAGAGATGAGCATCTTCACACTTTAGAAAGTAGGGAGACTAGCCGTTCAACCGATCGTTGGGACGGGAGAATCTTCAGATACATAGGGATGAAAGCTTTGACATTTTTTATTTTGTTATCCCTACCATAAAGTTCACGAAAAACTTCAGTGACACAAGCAAATGACTTTGCTGTTACTAGTAACACTCGAATCCCTGGCATTCACTCACGCTGGTAAACCTACGACCCAAAGATACAGACAATCCGATGAGGTCGCATTTACTAATTAATTTGGAGTAAGTTAACAATGTATTAAGGGAACATCATCTTTGAGAGCCTCCTTTAAAATCTCCGTATTGTGAAAGATTTACCAGGCGCTCCAGTGCTCTTTCGGAAGTTCTCCGTTCGAGACACTTTACCATTGTTCCAGCTTTTTTGGCCTTTCTGACCACTAAATTTGCCTGCCTTCCTTGCAAACTCGTCTTGTCTCTCAATGACCAGCCGAATATGGAAATCCATTCTTTTCATTAACTCTGTTTTTGGCATTGTAATAAGCGGTGCCTGATTCGCAAACATTTGTATGGTCCCCATCAGCCGTAAATTCTCTTGATTATCGATCCTGGAACCATCTGGTCGATAGCCATGATTTTTCAAAGACTCTGCAAAGGCAATCCTTAGTCTTCGCGTGGCCCAACTTCGTACGACCCGCTTTGAAGCAAGTTGTGCGGTAGCAATCGCAGACCACCAAAGGGATTCGGTACGGTTATTTAATCGGTCTAGGTACCGCGAGGCAGCTGGGCAGTTATCTTGGTTGGTAGCCCAAGTTGAAGAAGTAATCAAATAACAAGGCTGCTTAGTAAAAAACATATTGTAACCGGCGACTGGCGCACCTCTTAAGTTTGGAAGTTTTTCCATTCGACTAAACGGTTGGATGAATCTAGAAGTAGCCCTTAGAGCCATGATATTCTAATGCACATCTATTTGACGTGATAGAATTCAAATTTTTGAGCTGATATCTTGGGCCTTTATTGTACTTCCAATGATTTATAATTAACTGAAGAACTTGAATATGCAGGGCCTTCCGAGCTGGAAACCTTGGCGATCCGTACGGATGTGAAGGCCCGATCGTGTAAATATCACACTGGCCAGCGGGGTCTTGGCCCTGGCATCCCTCCACAAGCTCCGGGGCCAAGGGACCTCGCCTCGCCGCAATCATTAAGTTCCGGGGCGCGCCATGTGCGTCTCAAACAAGACATAATAACCGTGGCAAACATTAAAAGCCGATATAGTATATAGAAACGTCTTCACCCTTGTTATAAACCATTTACCCTCTTATCAAAGCCGCTCCGGCCAAGTAAGTATCTACACGGATCCAAAATCGATCTACAACGTATATTAAAGATCAGTCGAGTCCATCCTATTGCTCATTCGGTGACCCTCTCGATTCTGCTGCTGCACCGGTCGCCGCACCCCTTCCTCCCTCAAGCTTTGTGTAATCATACAATAAATTATGTAAATTGTTTTCTCTGGGGCTACCTGATCGGGGATGGCGTTATGAAAAGCAATTATTTTTTTTAAGTATATAGATGCCAGACCTCTCACAAAAGGGAGGGAGGAGAAGGATATATACGCATATTGTAACCACAAGCTTGTAATACAAAAACCAACCATTGGAAGTGTTCCGACAAGCTGGTCTGACGCGTTGACGGATCTGCAACACAGCTATCATGTGAATGTAGCCCGCCCATGCCCGCCCAACTCACCGGCGGCGTGGAGCATCTTTCCGATTTCACTGCCGTCCGTCCCACACCTCTGCATTCCGGCCGGGACTTCTCTAGCGGTCGGTCGACCAACCCAGAAGCCCAACTAATTCAAGTTGGAAAGTTCGCTCTTCTGACATGGTATACTGTTTCCTTAGTTCATGGATAGTAACGGAATCTAACTAATCCGTACACAACTGGTTCTGTCCCTGCCCCCGCCCTAGCCGCCACTGGTCAAGTTCGTGTGTTCCGGGTGCGCTATCGTGCCGAGCTCTTGGAGCAACTGTCAATAGTTATCGGGAGGAAGCTATTGATTCGTGTGTGCGGAGAGATAGAGAGATAAGAATGGTATTTTGGATAGAAAAGATTATCTTGGAACTCAGTTCACGACGATGAAAGATATATATTAGGATATTTTATAACAGCGTTATTGATCAAACTTGCATTGCTGTGGAACTACATATAGTTATTTATACATGAAATACAATGTCTAGAAACTTCGACAAAGTTCAGTAGTTTACTTATCATAACTACGTTCTACTAGGAAGTTCTAGATGATGCTGTTAACGAGTAGATAGAATATCCTATTCCAGAATATTCTCCTAGTCTGTTTACCCCTGTCAAAGTTAAAAGAATAGATATCGATGTAGAGGCGGAAATCAATATAATCAGATGGGTCAAACTAGGTAAAACTTAATAATAAATCAAAGTACAACTATTTGTGTGTGGCCAATCTATATATTTTGACTTAAGCTAGTACGTGACTAGGCCCACTATTCACTTGATCTTAACACGCCCCCATGCTGAGTTATTCCATTATCTCAGTAATTTAAAGATCATTGTACGTGTAACAGGCCTCGTTAACTCCCGCAACAGTAACACTAGAACCCTAGAGCCTGTTATGCCTACATCTCCCTGTGGAAGTTCAGCACACCACAGCATGGACGCTGTGTTGCGGTACAAGAGTACCCATTGTGACTAGCTGTATTAATTCCTCATTTTGCCGAACCCCAAAAGTCATTGAAGTCCCGATAAATGCCGTATTTCTTTCCAACTACCTGCACGAACTAGTTTTCATGCCAAGACCAGCTATAAGGTTTTCAAATCTATCCCTCGGTAAAGACTTGGTTAGTACATCAGCAACCTGATTAGTGCCAGGTATATGTTCAATCCTTATTCTGTTCTGTTGAACCATATCATTCCGTACAAATAGGTATCGAATTCGTATATGCTTTGCCTTATTGTGAAACTTCGTTGTCTTCGATAGCTCAAGTGCTGGTCTGTTATCAATGTAAAGCGAAGGTGGTTTATCAAATTTATGGCCCAGATCAGTCGCGATTTTCTCCATCCAAGCCAACTCTTTAGCTCCTCCGCTGGCAGCCATAATCTCTGCTTCCATTGAGCTTAACGCAGTGCTCTTTTGTCTATTCGCACACCAAGATACTGCGCCATTATGCCATATCACAGTATAGCCTTGAAATGACTTCATATCTTCTTCTGTGCCCCAAGTAGCGTCAGTCCAAGCCGACCATCCTACTTCCCGAGCCTCTGACGCTGCGTAAGTAATTCCAAGATTGCGTGTACCATTGAGATATCTTAGGAGGTGCTTGGCCATTTCTAGATGATGAGAGTTAGGAGATGACATGAACCTGGCTAATTGTCCAGCTGCATAGGAGATATCAGGCCTTGTGCCGTTTGACAGATATAGGATCGCTCCAACTATTTGTCGGTATAGTCCAGTTTCATCGTTACCCAGATTTCTCCAAGTGTCTCCATCTTGAGTTTTCCTGAGGATGGTTTTCGGTGGTAATGGCGTTTGCTTGGAGTTACACGTTTGCATCTTCATTCGTATTAATAATTTCGTGGTGTATGCTGATTGATGAATTCGTAACGATCGAGCAACTCTGTTACGTTCAACTTGTAATCCAACAAAGGTATCAATTGGACCAAGTAATTTACACCTCCATCTGTTCTTGATATCCTTCTTCACACTTTCTACCGCTCTTTTTGTCCCAATTATCAGCATATCGTCGACATACAGTAGTACATAGACATTACGTCCCAAAAATAGGTTTGGATCGGCATCTCCCCCTCTCAACCCTATTTTTGCGAAGTGAGACTTGACTTCATTGAACCACGCGAGTGGTGCTTGTTTTAAGCCGTAAAGTGATTTATTGAGCTTAAGGTGATGCGTATCTCGGTTAACATTTGGATGAAGTAAATGAAAGAGTTGAGGGACTTCATAAATATTTCCTCCTCAAGCTTCGGATTAAGGAATGCTGTTTCGACATCTAATGCCTCTATTTCTAAGTCGTCCGCAGCAGCTTTTGCTAGAAGAATTCTGAGTGTGTTAAATCTTATGACCGAAGCAAAGGTTTCGAAATAGTCGGTTCCGTATTCCTGTTCGAATCCTCTTGCTACTATCCTTGCCTTGCAACGTGCAAGTGTTCCATCAGACTTGAGTTTCTTCCGCAGCACTAATTTGCTGGAGATTACTTTTCGGTTTATCGGTGGGTTCCCTTTAATTATTGTGAACGTCCCTGTCTTTTCTAGAGATTGGAGTTCAGATAAGATGGCTTCAGTCCATAGTTTTTCATCCTCATTCATGGCTTGTCCAACAGTGATTGATTCGAATGGTGGTGTAGGTACTTGTATTGATGAGGAGTTACTTTCATTGATATCAACTATTTGAAATGCTGTTGCATTCCTTGTAATCTCCTCAGAAAATACCGAATAAATTCTTTCTTTAATTAATCTTCCGTATCGAGATCTGCGTTCAGTTTTGGACTCTTGAGCCGATTTTCCTGTTTCAAGTACTGCTCTCTGTTGTCTATTTTGAGAATACCCTCGGGTAGATTGACCTTCATGATTAGTATCAGATCGCCAACCTTCACTGCTTACATCTATAATGTTGATAGAACCATCTCTTGGATGATCCATTCTATCATCTGCGTTCCTAACGCGGCTCAACTCATCTCTAGGATTGTGGCCTTCATTATCTGCGTTCCTAACGCGGCTCAACTTATCTCTAAGATTGTGGCCTTCATTATCTGCGTTCCTAACGCGGCTCAACTCATCTCTAGGATTGTGGCCTTCATTATCTGCGTTCCTAACGCGGCTCAACTCATCTCTAAGATTGTGGCCTTCATTATCTGCGTTCCTAACGCGGCTCAACTCATCTCTAGGATTGTGGCCTTCATTATCTGCGTTCCTAACGCGGCTCAACTCATCTCTAGGATTGTGGCCTTCATTATCTGCGTTCCTAACGCGGCTCAACTCATCTCTAAGATTGTGGCCTTCATTATCTGCGTTCCTAACGCGGCTCAACTCATCTCTAGGATTGTGGCCTTCATTATCTGCGTTCCTAACACTGGGGGATCTATTGTCTGTCTCAATGGCGTGTAATGGAGTGTATACCTTGCTCTTCTGTTTAACGCCTTTTGGCCTCCCAGTTATACTCTTCAAAAAATCTTCCTTGCTAATCTGACTAAATTTTGAGATATCAATTCTCCCGAAACTATATTCATTGAATTTCGCATCGGCAGAAACTGCTTCTTGTAGAGTGACGGTGTCCAGTAATTTCCATATCTTTGAGGATTGCATACCTATCATTATGAATTTGCCTTCTCTGATGCGTGATACCCAAGTTTGTGGATGTAGCTCGGGTGGATACAGTACATCTGCTTTACAACCAAAGACTTTCAGATTTTTGAGTGATGGTATCTTGTTATAGTATGCCTCAAAAGGAGTCTTTTGTTTAATTTGATCGAATGGGAGGGCTGCAGTTGGTACTCGATTCTTTATCCAAACTGCATGCTCAATTGCATAGTCCCATAATTGATGCGGTAGCCTTGCTTCGTAAAGTATGGATCTAGCGATTGTTTCTGTAGAACCTATCCATCTTTCAACGACTCCATTCATTGAATGCTTGTATGGTGGGCTTGGTTCAAGCTGTATTCCTGTTTCCTTGCAGTGATTTTGAAATTCTGTGCCAAATTCACTTTTGCAATTGTCGGCTCTGATGTAGACAATTTTATGGCCGCTTTCGAGTTCTGCCATTGACTTGATTTCCTTGAATTTGGACAATACCTCTATCATTTCTTTGGTCTTTAATAGCCTGATCCAACAATATCGAGTGGCATCATCGACCACAAGTAAAAAATATCTGTACCCTCTCACAGACGATTCCTGAATCCCTGAAATATCACAATGTACACGCCGCAGCTTGCTCACACATCGGTTATCTGTCTTTTTGTTAAAGTGCTCCCTGAGTCTTCCTGCCGAGCAGGATTCGCAATTACTTTCACCGAGAGGCACCGCTCTTTTGAATTTTGGTATGGCAATTCCTGTGTCGCCGTTTTTAAGTACAATATCAACGTCTTTAAAATTAATATGACTAAGTCTTCTGTGGAGAATATCCCATTCCGTTTCAATGGCCGGATCTTTCGGTTGGTACGATTCCATCTGAGTCGAACAAGAAGATTCAGTATTCATCGCCTTTTCTTCGAAACTAGTGTCTTCTTTGACTTTGTAAACGCCGTCTTCAGCCATTGCATCAAACAATATCTTTCCTTCTCGCATGACTTTGCACTGCTGATTGGCAAATAGTACTTCTACTCCCCATTTGTTAAATTCGTGGACAGAGAGTAATCTAAGCTTTCCGAATTCTGGTACAAACCAGACATTATCTAGAGCAATAATTTGTTTTCTTGACTTAAGCCTGATAGTTCCTTGACCTTCACAATAAATTATTTTTCCATCAGCAACACGAATTGGTTTAGGAGACCCCCATCTCTTCTGGGACTTGAAATCCTCTTTAATGCCGCTGAAGTGCTGAGAGGCACCAGAGTCAATAAGCGTAACAATATCTGATTTCTTCGTGAAAAATGCATATGTAGTGAGCGTAGGGTAGGCTTCCGATAGAGTACAAGAACGTTTCTTTAATGTTACGGCATTGCAATACGGTATTTCACTGGGCTTGAGATAGGAGTCGGAACCATATTCATACTCTACTCTAACAGCATTAGCTTCAGCTATGGGATTGCTACTTTGAGCAAGCTTATCTCTTTGGCGGCAGTCTCTCTTCCAATGCCCTTTTTTTCCACAATTGAGACATCTACCTTGTCTCTTTTGAAAATTTTCATCTCTGTCAAAGTGACTGCCTCGGCTTCCACCTCGACCTCGACCTCTACCTCTACCACGACCACGAAATCGACCACGACCATGTCCTCTTCCCCCTGTACGACCAGAGTTGTTGAAGCCGCCACTCTGCTGAGCTACATTGACGATGGCTGGCGAGGGTAGCACTGAGGAACTGATGTTTGCCTCCAATGACTTTAGGGTGGTCACTGTTTCCATCAAGCCCTTGTTGTCGCGTATAGCATTAATTTTTGCCATGTTCCAGAGAGGATTTTCAGACGGAATTGACTGAGTAAGCGTCTCTTTAACATTCTCGTCTGTCAATGGTAGTGCTGTATCTTGGAGCTTGATTTTAATATTATTGAGCTTCGTAAGAACATCTTGTATTCTCTCTTTGGCTGGATCAAAAGTCGTCGTCATAAATTCTCTTCTAAGGCTGGATATGACGGTCGGGTCGTTCACAGGATTCACATTCTGTAGAGCTTCCCATAGTCCCTTTGGGTCGCCTTTCTCTTGATAATCGACTGCGATGTGCTTGTAGTTGAACCCGACTGAGTTCCCAAGTATTTGCAACGCATCTTTGGTCATCTTGGAGTAGTTTAAGTTGGTTGTCGCCACTGTCCCTTTAACCACCCCAAAACATTCTGCTGACAACAGCGCTGACTTTACAGTTAGACTCCATTGCCCAAACGTTTCTGTCGTCAAAATCACGACATCCCCATTCGAGCCCGCGGCCCAGATCGGAAGCCCCATTTCGTTTACTCGAACATTTCCTTTCTGCATAATTGCTTCCATTTCTTTCAACTGTAATTTATCCGGGCTATAACCTGTCAAAGTTAAAAGAATAGATATCGATGTAGAGGCGGAAATCAATATAATCAGATGGGTCAAACTAGGTTAAACTTAATAATAAATCAAAGTACAACTATTTGTGTGTGGCCAATCTATATATTTTGACTTAAGCGAGTACGTGACTAGGCCCACTATTCACTTGATCTTAACAACCCCTTTTAATCCATGTACATCACGTGGTAAGTATACCAGATGTGATTAGCGTCGTTTCACAACAGAAGCGAGTTAGAGGGAGGAGGAAGTGGATGAAGATGAGGGGTTCGAGGTTTACAGTTAAAACCCTATCTGGGGTATCCCTATGGCCTACGGGAGTATATTTGGCTAAAAATATGGGAATTTCAGTGAATTTCGCAAACTTATGGAATCAAAATTTGGCTGACGGATGACTTACGTCTTAAGCGGTATGTAGACTGCGGGAGGGGGAGGGGACAGAGGTGTGAGGGTCTTAAAGTAGGGTTTTATTCAAACTATACGGAGAGCTATATACAAGAAGATTTTAAAGTGAAGAAGAAAGTGAACCAAGAAGTTCCTCTCTTATTTATCTACATTTTGACAATCTTGTTCTCTTAATGACCAAGTTGAGTGAAATGAAATCTCCTGGTCCAAACTTTTGACTCCTCCCCTCATCTCCTTCCATTTCCATTGCCATTTCCATTACCATTGCCATCATTGCATTATATTAAATATTAATGGAGCTTAGATTAGTCGTTCATGGAGTACCTAATTGCAAGCATAATTGAATCTTCTTCTAGTATATTTTAGGACTCGGTTGAAGTTGTCAATATGTTTTGTTTATATTCCTGGATAAGATGTTATTGCTGGGATCCGCTCTCGGCCTATTTGAATTTGATTTCAATTAACCTGATGAGGCACCCAGTGGGTCCATGCAGGTAAATATAACTTTATTATTTACACAGGAGGAACCATTTGGTAAAAACCCCCTAACCTACCTGATAAATTTATGCAAGTCTTTGAAGTCATCTCTAAGGAAGTGCGATGAACTGTTCTGTCCAGTACGAATATCCTTACGTCAAACTCCTACCCCTCGCCTTATTCTTTTCTCCTCACGCCCCTTCACCTGTCTTTCCACGTCACCAACCAAACGAAACTGCTCCAACCATCCCTGATCTAAGATCCACTGCGTTATTCTTCCTAAATCTTCCGGGTTATTCATCAATCCTTCGAATGTCATGTGACAGATACCTCGGAACGGTGTTAGTCATGATTGCTTGGAGTTTAGTGTAATGTTCGCTTAATTTGTATATTTAAATACTTTCTTGTAGCTAGATCTTGCTCGCTAGTTTAATTAAACCTTACAAACACGAGTTCTTGCCTGCCCACAATGGGATTCCTAACATCAAATGATTGGCTCTTGCACTTTCTCCACACCTTCGCTCTTCCTTTGACCCATAGGGGGCAGGCCATGATTGCATGTTTGACGTTTTGCAAATGATATCCGCACAGACAGTTTGGACTGTCAACTCAAGGGACTTTTCCTCGGTACAGATAAGATTTGAGCCCGATGTGCTCGCTTCTTACTGCATGGCAATGCCGCTCTCGGTCCATTATTAATAACATTGACAATAATTATTATGCGAAAAAAACATCAACAAAAGTCGAAAATCTACCCCATTGTTTTGATATCAATATTAGTATTGACAGAATCAAACAATGAACAGAGTTCATAATCCGAAAGGAAAGGCAGTTGAATGTCGCAGTCGCGAAGATATGGACGTTTGTGACTCTAGTGAGAGTGGCAATGAACCGGAAAGAATTTTCACAGCTGTCGAAGAGACCTTGTCGATGTTGAAGTTTTATAGCGAGTCCTCAACTCTTTGGCCCATAAAGGAATACAAGGATATGTTCAAGGAGGCGTTCGACATAATCAAAGCTCTACAGACACAAATTGAAGAGAATGCGAAAATTTCCAACCCAAGCTCAGCAGAGGACCTACCGTCAATGAAGGAGATATTACAAGAGATCTAAGAGATAAAGGCAACAGTAGCCTAAATCCAAAGTCCAAGGAACATCTTGGCTCCGACGTGGGCAAAGGTTGCAGGGAAAGGAATATCCGCGGCCAAAGTCAGAATTGAAGATGCGATGGAAGAGCAAGAGATTGCAGAACTATCTAGTGAACAGTTGGTAAAGAGGATAGGGAGAGAGTAGGTCATTGGAGCAAGGCAGATGGGAAATGGCCAAGTCAAAGTATACTTCTCCGGGCAGGACACCCAAAGGAACATGATGGAAAAAAGGGAGCGGGCTCATAAGCTCTTTTCGACAGCATATGTCGCGATGCCAAGTTACCAAGTCTTGATTCATGACGTGCCCATAACCTTCAACCCTGAAAATCCTGAGCAGATAAAGGAACTGCAGCTGACGAATAGTGTATATCTATAGGGTATTACAATCCAAAAGGCAGCTTGGTTGAAGAGGAACCAAATTTCAGGGAAAACGTCCGGTTCTCTCATTCTCTGGTTCGATACAGCAGAGCAAGCAGACACTGCAATAGCAAAGGGGGTAATGTGGAAGTACGAGCTCAAAGCAGCCGAAACATATAGGTCGGGATTCTGGCTTATACAATTTTTCAACTGCCAAAAGTATGGCCACATTGCAAGGAATTGTACGGCAGCCAACAGATGTTGTAACTGTGCAGGATCGCACAACATCCGGGAGTGTACTGGAGAACCAGAAGAACGATGCTACAATTGCGGCCGAAAACATCGAGAGTGGGAAATGAGCTGCCCGCAACGAATAGCAACAAAGACCAGAACAGCAGCAATCCGAGTACACGACCTCGCCAGATACCCGGCTTCCGAAAACGAATCTAGAGAACAGGCGAACGATTGGTACATAGAGGGTAGCTTAAAGAAGAAGACAACCCCAGCGGCGACCAAACCTACGGCTCGCAACGACGAGCCCCAGGAACGAAAGCGTCCCGGAAGACTGCGGAAATCTCCATTCGAACGATAGAAGGGGCTTCATCGATGTGACGAAAAGAATATACAAGTGCGCAGAGGGACGAAAAAAGGGAGAGAAAGCCAAATTGAAAAATAGTAGTGGTATTTGCACTTCCTAAAGGTAAACCAAAGAACTACAGATCTAAATTCAAAAGATCGAGAGGGTTTTCACCGTAAGGGTTTCCCTTTCATGTAAATATTACAGCTTTTAATCACCTGCATGGGCCCATTGGGTACCTGAACGGGTTAATTGAAATCAAATCAAATAATTATTATGCGGAAAAAACACCACATTTTATCAAAAGCTGCATCACGTTCTCTGGACGTTATCGTACTTATTTAGCAATGAATTCGATCTTTACGCCTTCATCTTACCTAGTTTCTACTACAAAACTTGCTGTACTCTGCTATGGCGGGCGTGGGAGACTAAGATGAAGATTCTTCGTGGCGACAACAAACAAGCGGCAAACACCGAAACCATGATGGACTATGGAGCGGCAGCAAATGCGTCCCTTGAGTGCCTCGAGCATTCATTGGGCGTCAATATTGATGATATAAAATTATTAATGAGATATATAGTAAAAGTGAGGGGCATTCATGGTGTCGACAGGGGCGAAGGAGTCATCACAGATGACGATAGATGCGGATACGGCCTATGAGGCATTAAAGTCTCATGTTATAGCTTTAGAAAAAAGGCTGAGGACTACACCAGTGGAGGGAGGATGCTGGCCTTGGAAAAGGCAGTGAAAATGAGTCTCGAGGAGCCCGCGCGCAAGGCAGCTTCAATGACGGTACCTAGGTCAGGAGAACGATCTACTTACGCTTCGATCGTCGCTCCGTCAGCGATAAAAGCAGCAGTTCGAATTCGTGTGGAAGGCATAGAAAAATTGCAGCCAGCAGAGCAGCTTATCAAGGCACAGAAATATATTAGGGGGGTATACGCTATAAGGCAACTACGGAGCAATGATACAGAGGTGTTTGTACAGTCAGTCACCCAGCGAGATGCGGCGTCGAGCTTGCCAAAGCTCAAGGAGTTCAAAATCCTGAAGCAAGATTATCCGGTGGAGATTATGGGGGTTACGTTGGGGATAAAAATTGAAGGAGAAAAATACGCTAATAACCATAAACTAATTCAAAAGATAGTGGAAGAAACAAAAATTCGGGGCCGGATAGTGCAGTGGTACATTATCTGGGCCGTTCTCTCAAGCAGAGTTTGAGTAGCTTGGACACATGCCCCACTTGAGACAGGAGAAAGCTGATTCGAATCCAGTAAGACCCTCACACCACTTCTCTCGTGGTGATAGTGTATTCGTAGGATGACGAAAGCATGCTCAGATAACTACAGGTTTTTCTCGCTTTTCCCCATGGTGGATATTCACGGAAGAGGGTACATGTCGCAAGTCGTTATTCCCATAGTGGTATCTGCAAGTGAAATCTGAGTATGAGTGTTCCAAACGTCAAACTGAGTCATACTGCGCCACATACATGTCTTCCGTAATCATTCGCGTCATAGCCTCAGTGTCAGATACTTAGTCATGTGACCGGGGTTTCAGCCACATTGTGGCGTTAGATATTCTGGCTGTTTCTCTGTAGCTCTACAAACTTCTTTATTATCCCATTCTGGAAATATGTTTATGGGCCACAATGACCTGGGGAGTTCTGGTGGATTCTATGGTGTTCTATGGTATTCTATGATGCTGTGACGGCTAGTAAGACGGTATATCCCTGTAGCCTGCACTAGCTAGCGCAGGCTTAGCGAGCTCACTCGCTTAGACTACTAGAAGGTTCTAGAAACTTACTGTTGAAACCTCTAGGAACACAGGAGAATGGTACGGCTCAAGAGAACCTTCTGATAAGGTCTATTTGCAGGTAATTGGAATATTCTAGAGCACTCCTGGAGTTAGGGGAAAGTATATATATTGAGGGTTTCTGTTGTATTGTAGCACTCCATAGATAGAAAATTAACAACCTCTGACCATTAAGTAACCCAAGTGCTTATGCTCAGACTGTGACAGATGCCCCATGTTGTTCTATTTACCTCTACAGGAGTTCTAGATGGTTCTTTCAGTGGCTTGTTGGACCATGTCCTAAAATGTATATATAGCTGTCTTAACCATACCTCTGAAGTCTCCAGATCAGAGTCTTGTATTTATCTTTACTAATTGAAGAATCTGTTTGAAATCTAAATCCTACCGATTACACTACCATTGTGGTTACTGTTATTCTGGACTATTGAAATTGATATTGTCATTGTTATAGCTATTGTTGTCGCTATCGTCCTTGTTATTGTTATCATGTTTACTGCTGTTGTTAGTGTTATTGCCATTTTCCTGTTATTGTAATTGTTATTGTTATTTTTGCTGTTACTATTATTGTTGTTGCTTATCTATCACTGCCTCAGTTACTGATATTGGTACTTTATTTCTATTGACAGCGTTGTCTTTGGTATTAATCCTGCACCGTTCTGACACTCAGGCTGCATACGCAAATAATGATATAAAAAACAAACAAACAAAAATTCGGATTTCCGCAATCGCCATCAGTAGGATGAGATTGTTAAAATATTTATAGCGTATTATATATATCAGTGGAACTTTGTACACAGATTGTAGCAGAGCGATAGAGCTTGAAAGGCTTTAGAAATCACGTAGAATAAATTTAGACAAGTTGTGGGTTCTCAGTTGTGGGATTC
The DNA here is from genome assembly GCA_028751805.1 of Podosphaera xanthii. Classification (NCBI taxonomy): domain Eukaryota; kingdom Fungi; phylum Ascomycota; class Leotiomycetes; order Helotiales; family Erysiphaceae; genus Podosphaera; species Podosphaera xanthii. The sequence goes on from JAPWIX010000015.1 coordinate 104,152, forward strand.
AATTGTTGATAGCGAAAGAGGTACATCTCAGTGTGATTTATTTCCTAAGTTCCCTATCTTAGGTCTAAGTCAAGTACCACCTAATTACAAAAGATTATCTGATTATGATCGCTGGTCTAGGTCAGAATAACTAAAAACATATCTTGTTGAATTACAATTTAGCCAATATTAACTAGATTTACTGTTACCCACCGCCAAAAATCAACACTTGACAAGGGTATATGCTATTCGTATATTACGAGGCTCATTCCATCTTGTATGAATTAAGCTTGGGAATCGGTATTTGTACCTCACCCCTAGCTGTAGCCAATCAGAAGGGCAGATTACAACCAATCAAAAGAGATAGGAAAATCGCAAAATCCAAAAAAGCATGGACTGTAGAATGACACCCATGAAAATCATCAAAAACTCTGTTCTTTGAAAAACTTGAAAAATTGAACTATTACTCATTTAAAGGTCTACGTAATTGAGGGCCACACGTATGAAGCCATCATCGTAGTAGATCTTCTATCCGGAAAAACCCCTCATAACAAATCATTACACTACAAGCGCAGCAGCAACAGACCAATATGCCTATCCCAGCACCCACCAATGCGCGTTACAATTCGCTTGACGAAGCCACAGAAGCAGCAAAAGGCTTTGCTTTGGCAAATGGCTATGCTCTGAAGACTCAACATACTCGGACAATTGGAAACAAGGCAGGAAGTGAAATCAAGAATAGAGTTTTTGACAATTTTCATGGGTGTCATTCTACAGTCCATGCTTTTTTGGATTTTGCGATTTTCCTATCTCTTTTGATTGGTTGTAATCTGCCCTTCTGATTGGCTACAGCTAGGGGTGAGGTACAAATACCGAAAAGGTGAGGTACAAATACCGATTCCCATTAAGCTTCCAGTTAGGGTCGGATGGTGCAGTGGTACACCGTCCAGGCCGTTCTCCCAAGTAGAGTCTGGGTAGCTTGGACACATGCCCCACTTGAGACAGGAGAAAGCTGGTTCGAATCCAGCAAGACCCTCACACCACTTCTCTCGCGGTGATACTGTATTCGTAGAATGACGAAAGCATGCTCAGATAGCCACAGGTTTTTCTCGCTTTTCCCTGTGGTGGGTATTCACGGAAGAGGGTACATGTCGTAAGGCGTTATTCTCGTAGTGGTATCTGCAAATGAAATCTGAGTATGAGTGTTCCAAACGTCAAAATGAGTCGTTCTATAACAAAGAATACGTATCTTCCGAAAAATACCTACGTGGGCCTTCAGGCGCCGAAATAGGATAATAGAAAAATTTAATTTAATTTAAGCTTCCAGTTACTGTTCTTAATCTGACATAATTTAATTACAAGTTATTCTCTAATAGTATTATCTTCCCACCTCAACATACTAATTCATCTCGTAAGCGCTCATAACTGTAAAAAATACTGAGGGGGTCAAAATTCAAAAATTCATATGGTTCAAGAAAAAAAAATACTAGGTGTCAGGGATCATAAGAGCTTTAGCTAATATGAAGGTCATGTGACTTGTTGAACTGCCACCAAGGTTCCAGCAGCTTCCACAGCCTTCCGTATCCTCCTCTGTATTTCTATTCTTTTCATGTTCTGGAAAATTCTTCTTTTGATGGTCTGGACCCATTTTAGCATTCTGGCGTTCTGTCGCGCTTCGATATGTTGATCTGTGACAGAACGCCAGAATGAGTCCAGACCATCAAAAGAAGAACTTTCTTTTCATGTTCTGGAAAGTTCTTCTTTTGATGGTCTGGACTCATTCTGGCGTTCTGTCACAGATCAAGATATCGAAGCAATGAGCATTTGAGTAAATGATGGTAAATCTGATTTGATTTCAATTAACCCGTTCAGGAAACCCAAGGGCCCATGCAGGTGTCTAACTATTATATATACACAGGAGGAAACCTCGCGGTAAAAACCCCCTAATCTGCAGTCTTATATCTATCGTGTATTCAGTTTACCTTCAAGAAGTGCCTTACACTTTATAACCAGTGTGTAATCCGTCTCACCCCTTCCCTGCTCTGTGGATCATTTCCCGCATCGTCGCCTCAACTTGACTGACAAGTCGAAACTTTTCTAGGTATCCTTCGTCTAGTATCCACTTCGTGATTCTTGCCACATCTTCCGGGCTCTGAATCATGGCCTGATAGGACCTATCTTTTGCTTTTCGCAGGAAATCCCCTCGTCCCCTCGCCCACTGCGGACACGTCATGACCATATGCCTGACGTTCTGTGTCGGATACCCACACTGGCACTTTGGGCTATCGACTCCAGGTACTTTTCTTCTGTACAGATAAGAATTGAGCCCGTTATGCTCGCTTCTTATCTGTATGGCGATACTACTTTGGGCCCTGCTAAGGTTCTGGTGGATTTGAACTGGTGCTTCCCTGTAGTTCATTGTGAATTTGCCTGTTTTTTTATCCATGGTAATATTCGCTGCTTTCAAAGTCTCTGGGTTCGCTGGTGTCGAGTGTCCAGAGTTCTTCTGATGTGTCCAAGAATGTTTCCATTCCTGGAATGCTGCAATCTTTACAGCCGTCTTTTGTCGCCCAGTTTGCTCTTCCCTTCCGCAGATTCGAATCCATTCGGCCACATCATTGCTTCTGTTCATGTCGTGAATCTCCTCTCTCCCTCGGACGGGCAGCTTGATTCGATTACACGCCGAAGTAATTGTCCTTCGAACAGGCAGCTTGTCTGATAGTCCGGCGTGTTGGACCCTCCTTTGCTTCAGGTAGAGCTCTATTGGGAGCACCGATGTCTCGTGCTCCAGTACTCTACTGCTGGTAGAGTTATATGCCCCTGTAACTAGCTCTAAGCATTTCCTCTGAATACTTCGAAGGGGTTTAACTATCCTTTTAGGGATTTTACCCCCTGGCCCGGCCTCGGCCCAAATCTGGGACCTATACGTGAGGGCCGGTCTCACTAACGTGCTGTACAACAGCTTTGACTTCTTAAATGTCGCTCCCCAGGTAGACTGTGCCAATCTGCTAATTGACTGTGTCTGGGTATGCGACTTTTGCACTACTTTCTTTATGTGGGCGCCCCTGAGATCATCCAAAGTGTTCTCGATAAGGAAGACCCACACTTGATGTGGACGCACTTGATTGCTCAATACAAAAGAGACACAGCGTACGCGCTAGTCTATCAAGTTGGCAACCTGTGTGAGCTAAAAACCTCTTTCAACACGTTGACCTCTCTAGCTACCTTTGTTCAGTCTTTCGAGACTGAATGGTCTAAACTTCACAAACTGGCCAGAGATTCTACGGATCCTTATCGGCACAAGTTTGCAAGTTTCCTTGAAGAAGATCGTGCCAAGCGCGATTTTCTACTTGGATTTTTGAGTTGCGACAAGAGAAATGTGGTTGATAATGTGGCAACCCTGTCACTAATTCTTTGGATCACATGATTCGACGCGTGACGCGTAACCATTTTCCTTGCGTTATCTATGGATTGCCTAGCGCGTCAGACAATTATTTAGATTTCAGATCTCGTAAACCTCTTTCTCTCCTTAGTTTAGATTTTTGGAATCATATACTGAAATCATTTGGGTTTTGCCTTCGCGATCTCGTCATAGTGCCATTTAGATTCCGGCTGTCACATAAATCTAAACTCACCTTAAACACTGCCTGGGAAGGCATCAGAATCTCTACACCACAATTTTACAAGGTTAAGATTGGAAATCTAGTTAGCAAGTTGCCCAACCCCAGTAACGAGATTTCAGAGGTCCACCACCACCTCAGTGAATCACATAACAAGTTCTTTTGGCAATTCGCATCCTCAACCCTCCGACTATTTTACTCAACTTTAAAGCTCATTGCCAGAATGTCCAACAAACAGGCAAAATCTTCGACAAGCTCCACCGTACATCAAGAAAAGAAGAACTCTCCATGTCTACCGAAACTGGAAGCGCCCGCTAATACTGAAAAAATCCAACGGTCGAGTTCGGTCCCAGTTTCAGGCCCCAGTAACAGCAAAAAAAAAAGTTACTGGGCAAACAGAAAAAAAAAGCAAAATAAACCTACATGTAATTCAACTAACGCCCCGAGTGTTACCAGTGATGCTGTACAGTGTAACTTGCAGCTAGCCAACGAAATACTACGTGGGAGTCTAGAGGAAAGCAATCAAAAGATTGAAAGGCTCGAGTCTATGGTCAACCAACTCTTGAAGGCTAATGTCGTCTATGACAACCCCTCTCCGAGACGCGGTCACCAGGACTTCCATCGACCCGGATCTAGGCAGAGTGATCTTGTAAGCGTAGATAAGGCTGACCTCCCAGAGGATGATTATGGAAAGTACGCATTCTTGCCTACTCACTCTGTGGTCGGTCATGCAAAGGAAACTCGATTTGACCCAGCCGTAAGATCCAGTGCCCGCCTTTTTGAATCTGTCAGAGATTATGAAAATGATGAAGTATTTGAAAATCCATCTACATCTGGAATAAGATTTTCTGCTCCTAGACTACACGAACAATCTAATTGACCTATAGGGCGAGATCCCCCTTTTTGCTCAAGTGTGCAGCCGGGTTATTGGGGCCCCCCATTTGTTTGTGCCACCTCCTCCCCCGCTCCCGCGAAAGGTTACAGTTCACTTGGCGTCTACCTTGGGGATTGACCCAAAACAAAGGTGGAAGGGCCTAAAATTTTTGCTTGAAACGAGGAGGATAAGCACCTGTTCGAGCCATAGAGAATTGGGATCCTTGGGAAAATCCGAGCGTTATCCGGCCAGTGGGGATCTGAAGAGAACATAATACATCATATCTTCGTCAACACTACCGGCGAAGCTCAGAGTCACCTTCTTCCCTACTATCAGACAGGGAATCCAGATATTGATTTTTCCAATGCACAAGAAATGCTTGATCATCTAATTCATATCTACCGTAGCAGTACTGAACGCCGAGACAATTTTCGTCTCTTTGAACAATTGCGACAGGGTGATAATGAACCCTTTCAGTCCTTTAAGTCTCGATTCTTAAGAATTGCAGGGAAGGCCGAGATCAGTCAGGCGAATCGTCTCGATCAAATCTACGATAAAATGAATCAACGCTTGAGGAATCGTTTTGCAGATCGATTGCATACCTTTGTGGACTTCAACAATTTTTGCAGTGCTGTCGAACCAGCAGATAAAGAGCTCACCAGGTTGAAAAACAAAGAAAATGCTCGGCAGCTAGCAAATTCGACGCCCCCAAACCGCCCCGCATTACTGCGAAAAACAGCTGATCGCAAAGTAACTGACGCTTTCCCCGCAGAACTCTTCAATAATTCTGTTTCACGCCCAAACCTTTGCGACATTAAAGAAGCGAACCAAAAAAATAGCCAGCCTCCGTCTGACTATGCCTGTTATCAATGCAAAAAGGTAGGGGATCACTACTGGAAGGAATGCCCTCTACGACGTACTCATATTCAGGAGATTGAGCGAGATTCTAGCGAAGGTGAACTGGAGTATTTGTTAGATGACGGTCTAGCTAAGGAAGATTCGGGAAACGAGCGCTCCTAGAAAAGATTTCTCCTCTAGGACATTTAGTCAATCTCTCTGAGATCGACTTGGGGCACTTACTTGGCGGAACGGCCATCACTTTTCCTTGTTCTTTAGTATCTAGTTCCTCAAAAATCACTTCTGTTTATGTTTTGCCTGATACTGGTGCAAACGGTTTTGCCTTTATTGACACCCGATGCGCATATGCTGCTTCTTTCTTCCTCCAATCCCACCCCATCCCTCTAAAAAAGGCAATCCACTCAAAAGGCTTTGATGGAAAATCTGGTCCAATTGTTAGTCACTTCATGATACTATCTATGTGGCTGGATGGACGACGCTTTGACAACTTACCGTTCTTAATTCTGGAACTCGGCTCGCATGATATAATTCTGGGTCGCGCGTGGCTAAGTCATTTTGATGTACCTGTAGATTGTCGACGTCATAAACTTTGTTGGCCTCCAGCACTTCCCCCCACGCATAGTTATTCCAACCCAATTTGCCGAACTCTTCCGGAAATACTGTCTGCTCCTCCTCCCATGAAACCGGCACATGTCAAAGATATCGCTCGACGAGACCGCCTCTTTGCCTTACAGGAAAAAGATATAGCTGCTGCACGGCTCAAAAAATTCTCTCTACCGAAGACAAGTTTGAGTCCTGTGGCTGTGATAGAAAGGCTACCACAGAGAAATTTAACAAAGCAGCAGTGCTCCTTATCTACTTCAAAAGCTAAAGTACTTACCAAATTGAAAAATCCTCCTGAGATAGCCTTAGATATCTGCCAGATCAGTGCAGCTGCCATGCATCTGAATATGCGGGACTCAGAAAACACCGTTTTCCAAATTAGCATGCATCAAATCGATCGGGAACTGGAGGAAAGAGAACCCGTTAAAGAAAATCTTCCACTACAAGACTCTGAGGAAGAGATCCGTTGGCTCCAAAGCCAAATCCCGGTGCAATATCACCCTTACCTTGATGTGTTTTCCAAAGCTGCCTCAGATGAGATGCCACCTAATCGAGCTTACGACCATCAGATTCAGCTCGAAACAGACTCAAAGCTGAGTTACGGCCCATTGTACTCAATGTCGACTGATGAATTAAAAGCAGTAAAAGAATACCTTTTGGAAAATTTACAAAAAGGGTTTATAGTGCCTAGCCAAGCTCCATTCTCCAGTCCGGTACTTTTTGTCAAGAAAGCTGATGGACGACTTCGGTTTTGTATAGACTTCCGCAAACTCAACCAATTGACACGGAAAGACAGGTATCCGCTACCGTTGATCGATGAAACTCTAGCACGTTTAAACAAAGCCAAAATCTACACTAAGCTCGATATCCGGCAAGCTTTTCATCGGATACGTATGCATCCAGACTCAGAAGAACTCACGACTTTCCGTACACGATATGGTGCTTATAAGTGCAAAGTTCTTCCTTTTGGATCAACGAATGGACCTGCAACATACCAACGCTACATGAACGATGTTCTCTTTGACTTTCTAGATCTTTTTTGTACTGCCTATCTGGATGACATCTTGATTTATTCCAATGATGAAGTTGAACATGAACAGCACGTTAAGAAGGTATTACAACGTCTACGTCAAGCCGGATTGCAGGCAGATGTAAAGAAATGTGAGTTTGGGGTAAAAGAAACAAAGTACCTTGGCTTCATTGTGTCAACCTCTGGACTGAAAGTTGATCCCGAGAAAGTTTCGGTTGTAAAAAACTGGCTCCCACCCAAGTCAGTAAAAGGAGTACAATCTTTTCTAGGATTTTGCAACTTCTATCGGCGCTTCATACAGAATTATGGCCGTATAGCTAAACCCTTGATCCAACTGACTCGTGCTGGAATTAAGTTCGACTTTGACCATGCCTGTCATGTTGCATTTGAGTCTTTGAAAGATGCCCTGACTTCTGCTCCTCTTTTGGCCCATTACGACCCCGACCGCGAATCTAGAATGGAGACTGATGCCTCGGATGGAGTTATTGGTGCAGTCCTCTCCCAGAAACAGGATAATGGCGAATGGCACCCTATAGCCTACTTTTCTAAAACTATGGCCCCAGCAGAGCTTAATTATGAGATCCATGACAAAGAAATGCTGGCGATCATTAAAGGGCTTGCGAACTGGCGTGCGGAACTTCAAGGAACTCCCCACAAAGTTGCTGTCTACACTGACCATCGAGCGTTAGAGTATTTTATGACTACCAAGAATCTAAATGCTCGACAGGCTCGTTGGGCTGAGATCCTCTCTGAGTTTTTCCTCCAGATTGCATATCGACCAGGTAAGATAAATGCAGTTGCAGATGCCCTCTCTCGTCGAGAACAGGATACGGACGGCTTGGAGGAAGTTAAGAAATCTATTCGACATAAACCCCTATTAAACCCTGAGCAACTATCAGAATGTGTTCGGCACGACCTTCACTTGTGCTTCTTGGAAACTGTGCCACTCATGGATCACTTACTTGAACAGAATCGTAATCACCCCTCACTTAATGATATGCGCTCCAGAGTAGGACAGCCAGATTCAAAGTCAACGCTACAAGATGGCCTTCTCTTCTTCAAAGATCGACTTGTTGTGCCCGATCACGAGACGCTTCGGGTTGACCTCATTCACGAAGTTCACGATCAACTCTCTACTGCACACCCCGGCCAAGCCAAAACGTACCAAGAATTGCGTTGTCAATACTATTGGTCCTCAATGAAGAGTGATGTCAACCAGTTTGTGCGTAACTGTCGTGCCTGTCAACTAAACCATGTTTCTCGTGATCGTACTCCAGGGCTATTAAAACCCTTACCAATCCCTGAACGACCCTGGCAACACATTTGTGTTGACTTCAAGACTATGCCAAAAGATAAAAAAGGCTTCGATATGGTCTGTGTTTTCATTGATAGACTTTCCAAGGTATCTGTCTCGATACCTTGCTTCAAAACGGTCACTGCAAAAGACATGGCTGAACTCTACTACGTCTATGTTTATCGATATTACGACGTGCCTGACTCCATAGTCTCGGACCGTGGCCCACAGTTCATATCCGAGTTTTGGAAAGCGTTCACGGGTATTCTCGGGATTAAACTTTTACTATCCACTGCACACTCTCCTCAAACTGATGGACAAACAGAGATAATGAACCAATACCTCGACCATTGCCTTCGACCATTTGTAAACCACTACCAAGATAATTGGTCTGACATGCTGCCTGCTATGGACAATGCCCAGTTGACATTGTCTCATGAATCCATTGGAATTTCTCCTTTTCTTTTAACACGTGGTTATTCACCTCGAAAGTCATTTGACTGGCAGGCACCAAAGAAGCCAACTAACGCTAAAGAAAAACTGAGTATTGATGATGCAATAGCCTTTGCGAAGAGGATTGAAGATGGGTGGAAAACAGCACAATTAACTATGGAGCGTGCTCAGGATAAAATGACTCGACACGCAAATCGTCACCGCCGTACAGAAGATTGGGGAGTTGGTGATATGGTATACTTATCTACAAAAAATTTAAGCCTCGGCCAACCAAGCTCGAAGCTCGCCGCCAAATACTGTGGTCCTTTTAAGGTCATAGAACAAATTGGTAATTCTTGGAAACTAGACACTCCAACTTCTTGGCGAAATCATAATGTCTATCATTCCAGATACCTACGAAAGGACGCCAATGACCCCTTACCAGGACAGATAGTTCCGCCACCACAAGCCATTAATATTGCCGGTGACAATGAATACGAAGTCGATCATGTGGAAGCAGTCCGAGTGGTAAATAAGAAACTCAAGTATTGCATAAAATTCCTCAGAACAGATCCCGATCCAGAATGGTACCCGGCCTCTAATTTAATGGGCGCTCCACATAAACTCAGAGAGTTCCATTTAAGATATCCTGATTTGCCAGGCCCTCCTCGGCGCTTAAACAACTGGTTACAAGCCTATTCCAATGGTATAGAAGATATGCAATACCTCGCTCTCAGAGAGAGGGTAATCGGCGTTCCGTGGGGCACTGGTGAAGGAGGTAAATGTGATAACGAGATCTGAGGCAAGATAATGGATGTGGTCTTCCCAAGGGAAAGACAAAGTGAGGAAGAAGCGTAAGGAGAAAAGTAAGGATTTGGAATTGAAGTAAATCGGTCTTCCCAAGGAAGAGGTGTGAAAGGTATGTGGTGAATGTATATTCAGAAGACGTTGCGTGCAGAGGAAATCTCTCACACGCTGAACCTATATATATATATATATATATATATGTACATGACCTCCTCTACTAAACTGCATAACCATACCAGATAATTCAAGGACTTGCCTAATAGAACTAGATTGACCTTATTATCCTCCGCTTCCTGACTAGTGATCTCATTTCCAACCTCTATGCATGGTTGACTCGTGTTGATCCAATTACTCGAGAAACTAATCATCCGACAACAGAGTTAATATCAGCATCAAGTGCATTAATCTATGAAACTCGCTGACGATACGCCAATGAATAAAAGCTCGAGGACAAGCTTTTTCAAAGGGAGGGGGTGATGTGACAACCCTGTCACTAATTCTTTGGATCACATGATTCGACGCGTGACGCGTAACCATTTTCCTTGCGTTATCTATGGATTGCCTAGCGCGTCAGACAATTATTTAGATTTCAGATCTCGTAAACCTCTTTCTCTCCTTAGTTTAGATTTTTGGAATCATATACTGAAATCATTTGGGTTTTGCCTTCGCGATCTCGTCATAGTGCCATTTAGATTCCGGCTGTCACACGCTCCAGGTTGCCGGTAAAAGTTAATGGCCTCTACAGACGGAGAGCACTGAAGGAGGAGCGCGACGATATCGGGTGACAAACCACTGTCTAACTGAATCGGACGGAGGTTAGAATGTTTTCGTACGTACGTGAGAGCGCGAGGGCAGGCTAGCTTCCAATCACGATTGGGAGGAGTGAAGATAACGTAGGCCGGGTGGGACTTTGTTACATTCTTGAAATTAATAATTTTAGTCCAGGGCTCCTGAACATGTTGGAGTCGGATAATATCGGGTCATCTTCCAGCGCAACCCATGCCGAATCAATGCATTGTACAACCCGGCACCCGAACATCCAACATAAGTTAAATTTGTACCAATCAGATAATCACTGGGTATTTCTCTTATAGCTGCTTTATTGTAATGGGCGTATAATCCTTTTAATCATCCTCTTAAGAATCCTGTTGACCATCCTTCGGGAACCTCATAACAATCTTCCACATTCCTCTGGACATAGCTGGCTGGGTAACGTAGCGGAATGAGCTTGAATAAAATGTATATATATATTGCTTTGATAGACCTCAGTTCTTAGAATAATTCAATCAAATCTTCTTACAAAGTTCTACAGAACAAAGACCACATCATAGTTGCCTTGGAAAGCGGCTTGAAAAAGTATGAGGTGAGAGGATCCACCACGTCTGACTTTAACCTGGAGGAAACAAAGACGAGGCGGGGGGTGGCTCCTAAAATAAGCTCTATTATTCATAGAGGTTTGGAGTGTTATTGGACGTTTGCCCGTCTGAATCTATTTCCATAGATCCATGCGAGGCGTTCTCAAGGGCGGTAAACCTATTTTGGGTAGCGGAAGGAGCGTGTGTAGAAGGATCGCTGGAGTTCCCGGAGGGAGGCGACTGATCATTTGAGTTGTTGGAGTTGGAGGTAGTAGTAGCAGCACCAGCGGCAGCAGCAGCAGCAGCCCGACGGGACTTGCGAAGCTTGTTACGGTTGCCCGAACAAATTTTGGTAACCTCTTTCATCGAGAGTTGAATAAGTTTGCCCTTTTGAGGGCGAGGACGGAGGGGGCAATTAAGGTCGTCTGCAGGGTGAGGGCCCAAGCAGTTGATGCACCGTCGAAGATAAGAACATTCTCCTTGGTGGCGGAGGGTGCCGCCAGAGGCGCACAATGCTTGGATCCGGCAGCAAGAGGATTGATGGAACCCGAAACAAGCTTCGCACTGAACCACCTTCGGGTTAGGGATGTAGCGCCGGGATGGGGCACTGTCAACTACCCGAAAGGTCGGAACCTCCTTTGGGAAGAATATAACTGCAGTACGGAAGGGGTCATGACCATTCTCATGCTGCGACCAGCGGGCGCTAGATGGGGCCACACCTGTCTGCGCTTGAGCGATGCTCTTGACGTCATCCAGTGTAGAGGAAGCCAGACTTGATACCGGATTCCAAATGGTGCGTGGAATGCGTTTGACGACGTATCCAATACGCCCCTCCACTTGATGTAAAGCTCCTGAAAGATAGGCCTTGATGGAGTCGGCGTGTCCCAATGCAAGATTCAGCAATTCCTCGGACGAGAAGGTTATGCTGAATCCGGTTGAGTTGCGGGAAAGGGAGGCAATACCCTCCTTGAGGCCAGGGACGATTTTAATAAGAGCAACTTTAACTGATGTCGCATCTGCTCTTAAGAGAGGAGCGTCTTCTATAAGGCGAAAGATGGCTTTAGGGCCCCTGCATATTACGGTAGTGTCATAAGCGGTATGTAGACAGCGTGGGGAGAGACAGGGGTCAAGAGGTGGGTGTCAGGCTAAAGGTTGCCATCCTACATGATACACGAGATAGATGCATCACCACTCGGCTAAAAAGCCAGACCAGAATCATAGAACACTATGAACTGGCAATCTCTATATATATATTATACAGTAGAGGCTTTCCTGACAGGTAGGTTTTTGCGCAGTTGCGCGAGGAGGTCGATTTTTGGTGCTGGGCTGAGCGGCAGCCGGGGGAAGAGAGGCAGATTGGCATGCGGCGGTTGCTGCCCAACTTTGGGGTTGATAAGCTTGAGGAACAAAAGGTCGGGAGGGAATGTTTTGGCTGGGCTTGGGTAGGGAGCTCGCCGGCTTGGGCTGTCTCGGAGAGTCATGTCGCATAGGATGCCCTGAAGCAACCGCGAAAAGAAACGGGTCCATTTGTTCGCGCACGAAGGATTTAATGAGAGGGTCTGCCTCTTCAACAGATGTCCAAAACTTGTTGTGGAAGTTCTGAACCCAAGTAGCCCGGCCTTTTGCAACGCGCTGTACAAGCTCGAGTTCATCAGCGACGCGCTGGGCCAAGGGAGGAGATTGCTGTGATTTGGCCATCACTGGCTGGATGATCGAGTAGTAAGAGGCAATGTAGATTGATTTAGGAGGGACAGTCTGTGAAGAATAGGGTCGGCGCGATTGTGAAAAATGTAAGGGTATGTTGGTTGTACACACTACATGATGATGATGATTCTATTTTTCGTCTAAGGCTCTCATCGCGTGCCCTTGGGCACGTGACAGTTTGATCCCACCTGGGCCAAAGGACGCTAGAGCCTGAGCTCTAGTTTTTGTGACTTTCTAAGTCCTAAATACATGGCTGTGCAGCGTTGTATGAAACTGCGCACATAGAAGGGTTAATGCATATTGCAAATTTAAAGTTTTGAGACCACCCCATGCTCATGACTGATGATTATTCAGTCCACCTCACCCGCTCCATCTCTCACTGCCGGAGCCACCAATCAAACAAGAACAATATAAAATAAAATAAAATAAAGCAAAGCAGAACAAAGGAAAGTTTTCTCGTCTCAGCGAGGGCAAATTTGCTCAAAAAACCGAGCCTGATCCAGCCATTTAGTCAGTGTGACTGCTCCTTCCGGGGTTCCCAGGAGCTTTGGGAAGAGTAAACGGATAGGCCCTTCTGGGCGGCCACTGCGGCGACGAAGTATTCTACAGAAGAAAAAGTGTCTTGGGGATTTAAGTGACCCGCATAGACAGCGTAGGTTTGCAGTTTCGTGGTTGAAGTGAATGTGATAGGAGGCGAAATCTCCATGCCCAGTTCTGGCAGAAATTAATACGCTAAGAGATTTCCGACTCAATAGGAGCTCTTTAGGAAAGGAAGGGGCAGAGTTGATACCAAGTCTAGTGTATGTTAGAGGAGCATGATTTTCCCACCATTTTGCCCTCGCTTGACACATCTGCGTCGAATTCCACAGAGTGAGCGCTGCTATAGAGAGTTTAAATTGACCATCCTGGAAGGGCATGGCCGCACCTTTTTTTGCCTCTGAGTCAGCAATCTCGTTTCCTTCGATACCTGAGTGGCTTGGGACCCAGCGTACTCTAATTTCACCCTCTCGAATGTGCGGGAGTCTCGTACGAGCCTTCCATGCCTTGGCAACCTCCAGAGCATCTATGAAAGTTTCCTGGGACAATATGCTATTGGCCTTGGTTAGGAATCTTTTCGCTACTTCCAGGTTATCGATGAATATCCATAGGTTGTTGGAGAAGCGCGTCGACGGTAAGGCGGTGGCTGCTCTAATGCCTTCAAGTGCTGCACAAGCTTCCGCGTTGTATATTTCTTTGCCATTGCCAAGAGGAAAGGCATCTGTCCGTATTTTTCGCCCAAGCTGGAAGATAGCAAATCCACCTCCAGCGTTCCCGTCGGGTAGTTTGGCACCGTCTGAGTAGACCAAAATATCGGATGGAGGCACTGTGAGCAAAAATTCTCGAAATTTTTCAGCTCTTAAGTTAGGTGTGCCTGTTGGGTCACTGATTCGATTCAATGACTGAATTTTTGTCTCTGGAGTATCTCAGGGTGGTAACAGAAGTGGGTTGAAATTTTCAGAAGCTGGGATAAGCCTATACGATCTGGAAAATCGCGTTACTGCAGGTGTAAGAAGGGATCTACTTCCCCGGCGAGATAATGGATGACGGGGATCTAGTTTGCGGATACGGATAGCAGCTCTTCTCAAAAGCCCATCTAGGGCAGTTTCGGCAGACGGAATCCCTGCTTCTCTAAGGAGGGCGGGCGAAGTGACAGTCCGGAACGCTGGGAGAATTGCTCTGGCGGCAGCTCTGTGCGTTTTATCTAGGATTTCTAGATGCTTGCCGACCCTGTTTGAAATCGTTTTGCTACCGGTCTTCTTGGAAGCTCCATGCCACCATGTTTCGGCACCAAAATGTGCGATGGGTAAGACACAGGCCGATACAGCTTGTCTTGATAAATAAGGTGGAACACCGCGAATAGTATTTCCCAAGCAGCGGAGAGCATGCGCGACCTTAAGAGCCTTGGCTGCCTGTATCTGTGCGTGGTATTTAAAAGTTAGTTTTTTATCAAAGTGGACGCCCAACTATTTGAGATAAGGGCGCTCCCCACTTTCTCAGATTGAAAAGTTACTTGTGTGGATGTGTGGACTGCGTTCCTTATCTCGGCGCTTCCTGGAGAAGTGGAGCAGTTCTGACTTCGAAGGGTCAAACTTTAGTCCTTCTTCGTCTCCCCATTCTGTGGCCCGATTAACTGCAGACCCAATCTTCTGAGAGTTTAATTCAAGGGAGTGAGATATCTCCAGAATTGCAACATCATCGGCATAGCCAAAGGCTTTCTTAAGTCCCTCCAATCTGTAAAGCGGGGATGTGTATAGCATAAATAAGATGGGTAAGACTGGGGAACCTTGAGGGAGTCCGCAATTTATTGTCCTTGGTGCACCCATTTCTCCATCAAGTCGAATACAGACTCAGCGATCAGTAGCAAAGGAGCCGACCCAGTTACAGAGGTTGGGCGGCCAGCCTTGTTCACGTAAGCGCTTTATAAGTCTTCCTGGGAGAACGGTGTCAAAAGCCCCCTTTATGTCAAGTGTGGCAACCGAGGCAGTTAGCCCCTTAGAAAGTTCAGCCTCCACGTCGTGGGTTAGACAAGTTGTTAAATCTACAGAAGACCTAAGAGGTAGCGCACCAAATTGCTGGCTTGCTAGTACCTTAAAATTGATTGCTGTCCATGACATTTGCTTCGCAACAATTCTTTCGAGTCCTTTTCCTAGCACCGAGAGGAGTGCTATGGGTTGGTATGCTCGTGGATTTGTCATATCTGCCTTGTTCGGCTTTCCAATGACTGCTATAATTGCAGTACAAAAACATTGAGGGTGGTGTCTGATGTTAATACACTCCTGGAAGAGATTGAGTATTATATCTGAGATTTGTGGCCAAGCCAGACGGAGAACGGCCGTTGAAATTTGATCTTTACCTGGAGTTGTATTCCCAGCTCCGAGTATTGACCTAGATACTTCTTCGATGGTGAGGCCCGGAAAAGGTAAAGGAGCCGTTGGGACAGTTGGGGTGGACAGAGATATGTCTTCCGTATCTGATTGATTTTGTAGGAGGTTCCGGAACAAGACTTCCCTCTTGTCTTCGAGATTATGAGCTAGACCTGTGTTCGGTGAACGTGGGTC
Organism: Podosphaera xanthii; assembly: GCA_028751805.1. Classification (NCBI taxonomy): domain Eukaryota; kingdom Fungi; phylum Ascomycota; class Leotiomycetes; order Helotiales; family Erysiphaceae; genus Podosphaera; species Podosphaera xanthii. Next base: position 119,806 of record JAPWIX010000015.1, read on the forward strand.
GGAAAGTGGCGGTGTACGGAATGTTCCCTTTGACTTGTGCCATTTGGTAATGTCCCATACTTCCTTCGCATTACTAACATCATTAAGCTTTTTCTGGAAGAAAGAAGCTTTCGCTCTTCTGACGACTTTTCGGAACTCCTTCTTGGCATCATAAGGAGTCAAGGAACGGACTGCCTCACGGTATCTTTGCTTGGCTTCCCGGCAGCTTTGATCCCACCAGGGTTGACCCTTGTTTGTTGGAAGTGACTTTTTAGTAGAACCAGCGAATGCACTTTGTAAAATGCGGATTAATTCTGCAGCCATGTGGTCAATCCCAGCCCTGGATTTAACGAGTGGATGCAACCCTTCTAGGTTCATTCTCAGTAATGCAAGAAAGGCTTCTTCATCAATTGTTGAAAAGCGGAGCCTGGGAGGTTGGGGAGCGCGATTGATTTCAGGTAGCGTAATTAGGAGTGGAATATGGTCGGAGGTGACATCTAAGTTAGCTTGAGTTGAGGCGGAAATATCTCTGGCAACTAGTGAATCTGAAGCAAAACATAAATCCAACACGTTTCCACGACTGTGGGTGGGTACGTCAATCTGTGAAACAAGGTTAAGCCCTCTTAGGTTAAGCCAGTGTATAAATTCGCCTGCCATAGGAGACGGAGCCCCAGTAAAGGATGGGTGCCAGTGATGGTGGTGAAGATTAAAATCTCCTGCCAGTACAGTCTGTGAGAAAATCTGTGAATTTGTTAAAGAAAGAAGAGACAAAAATCCGACTCCCGGATTAATAGCTCCGGGGGGTGCATTGTAAACATTTATAACCAGAATTTTTGGGCAATTTAAGGTCTCGACTGAGAGAAAGAGTAAATCTCCATTTACGTGCTGCTGTTGTAGTTCTGGTCGTAGCTGGGTGAAATTTAGGCCTGAAATTTTCCTTGAATATGACATTACTCGCGGACGGATTGACCAATCAACAGCCGGAGTGAAACATTCGAAAGAAGGATGCTTCCGAGTTATCCTGCGGGTTAAATCTCTGGCAACGTAGGGCTCTTGGACAAGCAAGAGATCCGCACGAATTTGAAACGCAAATTAAAGAGCAAGCTCATGCGCCACTGAGCTTCTACCGACATTGGCTGAGAGGATTTTTAATGCCGAGTGTCCCAGACTCATATTTGCATATTTGAAGGGCTGTTATCCCGACTTTCGCGGAGTTGGTTAGAGAGGACGGCAAATCGACCGCGTGTGAGAGACGGCGAAGATGGCTCGGTAAAAAGGCTTCTTACCGCCGGGGGGGTTGAAGTGACTACGCTTGCGGTGGTTTCCGTAGCGGTAGGGTTTTTCGCGCCCAAAGTTGCGCAGTGCGCTGTTCTCAGGCGTAATCTAGCTGCTGATGCTGATTTACGTATTTCTATGATTTGAGACTTCGAAGGTAAAGACTGATCTTTTCTAGGACGGATAAGACATTCTAGGGAATCAGCCGGGTGAGGGCCGTGACAGTTTACGCACTTTGGTGGGCATTGATGTATCCTAGCTGGATCACATGAAGTATGTTGACTCTCAAGGTATTGAGTCGAACCACAAATCCTGCAGCGGGGAGCTCTACAGCAAGCTCTTTTGTTGTGCCAACCAAAGCACTTACTAAACTGTGGAAGTTTTGTTTTCTTTGGCAGAAGTTTTGATTGTACTCGGATGCCAAAGAGTGGGAGGTTTCTTGAGAGAGAGGTTGATTCTTCTGGAAAAAGGACGACCCAATCCTTATGGGCAGCGTATTCAGCTTTTGAAGCATTCCGGGGCTCAAGGACACTGATTGGCGCTACTTTGGTGAGATCGGTTAGAGCTTCAGCGACGACAGTTGCCGTTATTTCGACTAGCTCAAGTTCTGTACCGTTATATCCTGCATATGATCGAGGAACGCCGGAAAGAAGGTAGGCCTTGTGGTTGGTTGGCTTTTCGACCTTACATTGGCCACGCGTGGAAAGGAACGCCTCGATTTCACTTATCCGCGCGGAGAGTATTTCCTGGGCAGCGGTTGAGGTGAGACAGATAGCAAATCCAGTCTTAGTAGTTTGTATTTCTAAGACTAGTTTCTCCTTGAGGAAAGAATTGAGGTGGAGCATAACTGCATAAGAGGACATTTTGAGAGAGGGGTGGTCCGTAGAGACCCGAACTAGTAGTCTATTGTCGACTCGAGCTGGTTTGAGGTGAGTTTGAACAGATTGTTTTTGAGGCTGTCGAAACTGTTGGCTTCGAGGGGCTGATATGGCTGCCGAGGCATACGTGCACGGCTTTTGTGGAGGCACAATCGCTGGGACAACAATGGGCGTTTTTCTTGCAATGTGAATAGGAGCTGCATGAGGTACTGTTGCAGCAGCCGAGTATGGTGGAGGGGGCCTGGGAGTACCTCTTACATGGCATTCAAAGTGCCGGCGCGCCACCATGTTTAGGTCCGCGATAAAGTTACGAAAGGGTTTTTGCAGATGTTGTGGCAGGCTATTACCATCATTAGCATCGTCCAAGATGCACGCAATGTTTTGGAAGAGTAGCGTAGCTTCTTCGTTCCTGGTGGAGGCAGCGGAGGTTGTTGTGAGAAGGATTTCAGTCTGCGACTCCTCTCTGCCCGTCCGAGCAGAGTAATGTAAAGGGGGGGGGGGGTAGTGAAGGAGGAGGAGGGGGAAGATTGGTCATGATGGGGTGAAAGTAGAATAAGTTAAGTTAACTTAAGTTAAAAGCCGTGATATGGATACAATATGGGCTAAATGGCTGAACACAATATGTGTACACACTACATCATTATCATAACAGTTCCTTGTGTATATGTTACATCACATGATCACACGCTCGCTTTATTCGCTTATGTAATAGTTGGCAACCTCAGATAAATAGAGATAAACATAGAGAGAGGTAGATAGAGAATTAATTGGAATACGTTTGTGTAGTATTAGGTTTATCGACATCCCTCGTGTATGCGCGATTCGGATTTGTAATTCTCACAGACAGTCATGATAAATTAGGGTCTTAAGGAGCCACCGATGTGTCCAGAAGCTAAGGCTGACATTTGACTTACTAAAGACAATGTAAAGAGTTTCACGGTACGGACAAGCGTGCCGTTGAATGTGGCTCAATCAACACACGTTTTCTATGCTTGAGAACCTCTGATCAATGATGGAAAAGAACGAGAATCGTAAATTAGAGAAACATAACTGCTAGGCTCTAACTTTGATAAATGCAAGGCAATGTAATGGGGAAGAGCAATTTGGCAGTAGTTGAACGCTTATTGAGTTACAGAAGAGATGAATAATTTAGTGTGTGATGAATAAGTTCAAAGACTCAATGTCACAAACGTGCCAGGCATGTTTTACTTTTGGGGAGTGTTATATGATTGTAAACTAGTCCTGTCTAGTAGTAGTAGAGTAAATAATTACATGACTAGGGCGCGTTAGCTTAGCTGCCACTAGATGAGAAGAAAATAAAGAGTCTCCAAGAAAATGAAGGCATGACAATTGTAAAGGACGGTCCACCCTATGTCTCCTTGATCATAACGTAACTGCTACTTAACTACTCCCCTGTAAAGAAAACGCAAAACAAAATAATTGCTCCTGTGAAGCTATCTCTTTTGGTCCGGAACCCGCACTCCTCATCCGTTTTCCTCCCCACTACACCTTCCAGGTGGCATATTTCTCCATCTTTGCTGAGAGCGAGGAGTGGGCCCCGCAGATAACCTTTGACAGCACCCAATTTCCTCAGCCATTGGGACATCCTTCGAAGCCGCGTCGGGTGTAATTTCTAATTTTTTAGCAGCAGCCTTCACGCGGGCTACTACAGCATACTCGCGCTGTACATACTACCGGATCGTGACAAGCTGTTCTTTTGTCACTGAGCCGGGCCTTGTGACACCTAGGTTATCACGTTGGAAAAAGGCCAGTTGGTGAATCCTAAAAGCATAAGATTTTAAGGTACAGATCTAAGAAAAGTGCAAAGACTGATTATATACAATAGAACCTCCTAGCACTGTCTGTATGTTATTACCAAAAGTATGTTTCCTGCGGTAACTAGTTTCATACTGAAGTTCCGCTACCAGCGATACTAGACTGCTGCCTGAGGCCTAACTGGCGATCTCCGCGAACTCGTGTGACGGGATGTCACAATACCCCCCTCCTCAAAAAAGGCTGACCTCAGCCGTCTGTCCATCGCAGAGTTATCCTCCAATTCTCCATATTTGTTGCGGCCACTCTCAAAAGCCTTTATCCAGTAGGGCAAATTTACGGGTGGGCCGGGTAAATTTGGATGGGCCTTATGAAATTTCTCTATTAAGTGCGGCAAATACATGAAGTTACTTGCCGGGTAATAGACAGGATCTTCGTCACAACCTAGCCAGTTTGCGCGGTATAGGAGCTGCTTACGTACTAGCTTGACAGCACGAATACTCTCTACTGCAAACTCTTGTTCTCCAGGAATTACATATATTTCCTCAGGTTCAGCAAGTACCTGCCCTGGGACTGGGTTTGCCGGATTTTTACGAAGTAGTTTGGCGTGAAAAACGGGATGGATTTTATTCAGATTTTCAGGTAGTTCTAGCCCGTAGGACTAGCCAATTTTCCGTTTAATGAGGTAGGGTCCGATATTTTGGTGGTCCAGTTTTTTACCAGGACAATCCAAACGCAGATTTCGCGTATTTAGCCAGACTTTGTCGCTGACATCAAAATCTGGTTCACGACCGTGGCGGTCCACATCACGCTGCTTTTTCTTCTGGGCTTTTTCCATATGATTTTTTGCCCATTCCCAGGCTTGTCGCATTCTAACGACCACTTTTTTAGCTTTGCTTTGGGCAAGAATTTCCCGAGCATTGGTGGGCTTTACGGGAGCTTTCCAATCGAACGAAAACCTCGGCTGTCGCCCGAAGAGAAGTTCAAATGGAGAGGTATTTATACTTTCATGGTGCAGAGCGAGTTGGGCAAAGTCCATTAGGGGGAGGAGCCTGCCCCAGTTATCTTGAAAATGATTTACAAAAGGGCAAAGTCGAAGATCAAGATACTGGCTCATAATTTCTGTTTGCCCGGCCGTCTCTGGATGGTAGGACGTGGACAACTTTTGCTCAATTTTCAGAAGTTTGCATAAGCACCCCCAAAAATGTGAAATAAATTGGGCACCGCGATCAGAAACAACACTTTCAGGGGTGCCTAAGTGTCGAAAGCAATGAACGAAGTATATCTCCGCTAGATCTTTGGCATTGACCGTCTTTTTGCAGGGAATTGTGACAGCCTTTTTACTAAGTCTATCTATAAATACTACGACCATGTTAAACCCTTCATCATCTTTAGGCATTTCTTTGAAATCCATGCAGATATGTTGCCATGGATAGTCCGGGATTGGGAGGCAATGTAGAAACCCAGGTGTTTTGTCGTGGTTGATATGTGATCTTCTACAAGGGTGACAATTGCTAATAAATTGTTCAATAAAACTTTTCATTCCTTTCCAGTAGTACCGAGAAGATAATAATTTTAGGGTTTTCTTGGGCCCTGGGTGTGCTGATGACGGCTGCGCATGAGCTTCTTTAACTAGGCATGTGCGAATATTTTGCACATCAGGTACAACAAGCCAATCCTTATCGTAAAGCAGTAATCCATTTTCAAGTTGAAAACAACTGTTCGTGATTGTTCGAGCCAGCTCGCGCTCGCACTCCAGTGATGGATCTTCACGATTAAAACAAAGAAGCTTGTCAGCAATTTCAAACGATTCCATGAAGTTGACATTTAACTCAAAGGGCTTGTTTTCGAATTGGTTTTCTGATAACAGGGCCCGTCGGCGTAGTTGAACCTTTGTTTGATCTTGTAGCTTGACGTCTTGATCGCGTCGAGATAGGGCGTCAGCTGCTGCGTTAGACCGCCCGGATCGATACTTGATTAAAAAATCATACTGTGCTAGGAACTCGGCCCAGCGGGCCTGTCGAGCGTTTAATGCTTTAGTTGACATGAAATACTCCAATGCTTTATGGTCAGTGTAGACATTAATTTTGTGAGGAGAGCATTGAAGCTCCGCACTCCATTGACCAAAAGAGCGAACGATTGCCAACATTTCTTTATCATGGATTTCATAATTAAGCTCGGCAGGGGCCATTGTTTTCGAAAAAAAAGCCACTGGATGCCATTGGCTGTCATCACCAAATTGAGAGAAGATTGCTGCAACAATACCGTCAGAGGCATCTGTTTCAATCTTTGACTGGCGTTCGGGATCGTAATGAGCTAACAGTGGAGCAGTAATGAGTCGGTTTTGAAGCTCGTTGAAAGCGTCCAAACACTCATCAGTGAATACAAACTCTTTTCCTTTATGTTTTAACCTATCTAACGGTTTTGTAATGATTCCATGGTCGCGAATGAATCGTCTGTAGAAATTACAAAATCCCAAAAACAACTGGACTGATCTCAAATTTGTCGGAGGCTTCTATTCTTTAATCACTGCGACTTTTTTGGGATCCACTTGAATTCCAGCTGTGCTAATTATAAATCCAAGGTACCGTGTCTTGGTAACACTAAATTCACACTTTTTGATATCAGCTTGCAGTCCTGCCTCGCGAAGTCTTTCGAGGATCAATTTTACATGGGAAACATGTTCCAGAGGATCATCCGAATATATGAGTATGTCATCTAGGTATGCTGTGCAGAAGATATCTAGGTACTCGAATAGCACGTCGTTCATATATTGTTGATACATAGCTGGCCCGTTGGTTAATCCGAAAGGTAATACCTTGTACTTGTATGCCCCGTAACGAGTACGGAAGGTAGTTAGCTCTTCTGATCCAGCCTCCATACGGATACGGTGGAACGCTTGGCAAATATCTAATTTGGTAAAAATTTTTGCCCGATTAAGCCTTGCCAGAGTTTCATCAATTAGTGGTAAAGGATATCGATCTTTTTTTGTCAACGAGTTCAGTTTACGGTAATCAACGCAGAAACGTAGTCCACCGCACGGCTTCTTAACAAATAAGATTGGCGAAGAAAAGGGCGCTTGACTAGGTTCAATCCAGCCTTTATCTAAGTTATCAATTAGGTACTGCTTAACCAATCGAAGTTCGTCAGTAGACTGATTATACAAAGGGCCGTATGTCATTTTTGACTCTTTCTCAAGTATAATTTTATGATCGTAAGGACGTGAGGGGGGAAAAATATCTGAAGCAGTTTTAGAGAAAACATCAAGAAAGTCATGATACTGTCGAAGAATTTGAGCAGCAAGATTTTGGAGTTCGTCTTGGCCGATAACATTCTCTCGTAAATTTAATTCCTGGTCGATTTCATGCAGAGACGTTGTGAAGGTGATAGTTTCAGCTTGTTCCGCAAGTATTTTATAGTTACACGCAGCGATAGCGCAGATTTTGACGGAAGATTTTTGCTGTTCAAGTGTTTTTAGCCGAGGCGAGGAGCTGCGGGGCACCAACCGTGGACAAGCTTGAAGTGAGACAGATTGACGAGACTCGAATTGATTTGATTGGGCCGGAATAGCTTTACGATGCCACTCTATATTAACATTAGCTACTACGGCAATTGGGTGAGTAGAAACTCTTTTGAGAATTTTAGGTTGTATCTTCACAGAAATTGCAGCCATCACATAAGATTTTTGGCTATCTGCTGCACGTTTTTCGTCATGCCTGATAGCTTTATCGCGTCGATCAGCGTCAGCTTGATGTAGTCAATTAGGAAGATGAGATGTGAGTAAATTGCGGGGTATAAAGATTTTTCTTTGAAAAGAAGGTGATTGCTTTGGCGGAGTTCTCCAGAATAATCTTTTATTTCGGAGGTCCGGAAGAACGTCGAAATGGGCCATCCAAGCATCACCAAGAATTACATCTTGATTCCCCAGGTCAAGAATAAGGAAGGGAATTTGAGTAAGGGTATATCCATCAATACACAAGGTAGCTACAACAAAATGAGTGTTAATACGGCCAGTTACACCATCATAACCTTTAGGGGTGATAGGTTTTGGTAGGGCAATCGGCACTATACCAAGCTTCGAACAAACACATGCACTAATACCACGGTTGAGAAAACAAAAACCATGAGTTCCTGAATCAGGGAGAGCAAGAATTGATATAGAAATTCCATTGTTAGTTAGCATACATGGAACACGAAAAACATTCTTACTACCCATCAAACAATTGTAGTTGATCTGAGCCAACTCTACACGATACCCTAGAGAGGAGACTTGCTCTAGGGTCTTTCGTTTTCCGAATCATCGCAGGTTTCAACTTCCTCAATATCCCCCTGGTCAACCAGCACGTTATCTTCACCTTCCTCATCTTCTTGAATTTGATGCAACTGGCTAGTTGCTGATCCCGAAATGTTGGATTGAGGGCATTCGCGTGACACATGACCAAACTTTTTACAATTATAGCACTTTCGCTTGTTGACGTCTGCTGTTTCTGTTTGTGACCTTGCAGCTGCAACTTCAGATGGCACGAAAAAAGCGTTATTTTCACGTTTGGGATTGGATGATGAAGGCGTTGCTCTGACAGAGGTCGCGTTCGTTGGTTGACTAGTGCTCATGGATAATCGTTTGCGATTCCTGCTATCACGATTTATACGAAGTTCATTATCATAATAGTGGAATCTTTTTAGGGCCGTTGTGTAATCTGGCTCCGTAGCCATAAATTCGATAGCCAGTTGATGAAGATCAGGATGGAATTTCCTGAACATATCCCGAAGTTGATCCTCTTATCCGATGCGAGCTTTGCTGGCAAGGGCCGAAAAACGGCTGTAAAAAGTGCCAAATGTTTCGTTTGATGACATTCGACAGCGGTTGTAAGAAACACGAGCGGTTTCACGTTCATTGGGGTCTCTGAACAGTTTCTCGAGCCAGTCAAACATCTCATCTTCATGAGTAAAAACTTGCGGGTGATTAGATTTCATTCTTTGCGTAAGATGCACCATAGCTTCTCCAGTTGTCTAGGCAAAGACGTGATCGCAGATAGACTGACTATCTTGGAAGCAGTGCTGATAGGTGCGTAAGTTGGCCTGCATTAAATGTTCCCAGGCATCATAGGTTGGGGAGACACCGTTACCCAATCTAGCGACCAATCCTTTTGGAATTTCTCGACAACCAGCATGCATGGCGATAGGGAGCCTTCGAGAGAACATTTTTGGTGGCTCAGTATTTAGTGTAGTTGAGTAAGGATCAAAATTATGATTATCTTCCTCGTTTGCGTAAGATTTTGGGCGTTGAGTTGGAGAACGAGGAGCTCGAGAACGGGAGCGTTCTTCCTGGATCTGGATAAGTTGGGACTTGATTTATCTATTATCCCGTTCCTGATTGTAACGGCTGGCTAGCCGGCAAGGATCCTGTAGACCACGGTTGCCAACGCGGTCCCTGCTACGCGAAGATATTGACATCGCTAGCACTCCGAAACGTAGATCAACGTCCATTGGAACAAATGTTGGGTGCAGGGGGCAGTCGATGAGTCTAGCCCAACGTCAAGATAATTACAATTTGAGGATATTGTAATGAGGATCGCCGTGAACTACTTCCACGGCGCCAAGTTGTTTGCTCTGTTTGCATGAGTGGAATCACATGGGCAGGGCAGGAGGAACCTATAAAATGGGCCGTCATGTGTAGACAGATATCTCTTTCTTTCCTCATAGTGAATATTAACTTCTGATTTCGATCCTCTGAGCCAACTTAGAGACATTAACCGTGACACTGATTTTCCATTCTTTGGTGCATCTGTTGCAAGATGCGCAAGACTTCTACCTTAGTGTCGATGGGTAATATATCAGGAATGGTGCCAGCATCAGAGGGTGCTCGCAGATTACTGGACCTGGAAGGAGGGTTTAAAGGAGCGGAGGTACTACGACGATGGTTGATGTGAGTTTTTTTCGTTCTTGGACACCATTTACCTTTACCTCGATGCGTGATATTCGGTTTTGTCGTCTCTAAATCAGAATGATCTTCTTGTTTGAGAGAGGGAAAGATATTACTGTTGCTGGACCCAACATGTAGTCCATCTATGTGAAGTTGACTGAGAGGTGGGAGTCCAACTGCGGACTCGCGCACTTTTGGAGGAGTGCGTTTCATTGTAAAGACAAAAAATGGCAGAATAGAGGGGGTGGGTGGATGCAAGCTCTCCGATCAAGAGAGGTTGCCGGACGAAGCTACTTGTCGCGAGGTTCGTTGGTAAATTGACACAGAGTCGTTACAAAAATGGTGGGATATTGATAGGAGCCTTCCCAGGCAAAGTAAATGACCTTAAAATAATGTGACACCTAGGTTATCACGTTGGAAAAAGGCTCGTCGGTGAATCCTAAAAGCATAAGATTTTAAGGTACAGATCTAAGAAAAGTGCAAAGACTGATTATATACAATAGAACCTCCTAGCACTGTCTGTATGTCATTACCAAAAGTATGTTTCCTGCGGTAACTAGTTTCATACTGAAGTTCCGCTACCAGCGATACTAGACTGCTGCCTGAGGCCTAACTGGCGATCTCCGCGAACTCGTGTGACAGGATGTCACAGTCCTCGTGGGTCGTGCGAAACAATGCCAGCTTTCCGATCAATGTGGTCCTCCGCAGTTTCGACATCTCGTAGAGGCCTTACACTCTCTTTCTGAGTACATCTTGGATCCGCGATTCCAGCAAGCTGGGGCGCGGGAACATGCACGTGTGGCGTGGTGGTCTAGGCAGCGTTTACGCTGCTCAATACATCGGCGAGATCTAAAGATTATCGCCTTTCCAGATTCGAAAAAAGCTTGAAGCCGGGCCGTGGAGCGGATTCGTATGGGAAGAGCGCCTTCCAGTTTTGTTGTGGTGCTCCAAATTTGCTGACCCCGTGGGGTGGAACCAGAGAGGGAACCCCGTCGGAAACTCGTATTATTTCCTGTATGACTGTTTCAACTGTCAATGGAACGCTAGCAGTTGGTGAGTAGCCCTTCACCGGTACGGTGGGAATGAGGTAGGCCACTAAAGTTGAGGCGGGGTCAATCTTACGACCCTCTTGGAGAATGAGATCAAGTATCTTTCCTTTGCTTGGCTTATCTATCGCTGTGATGGCATAACCGGGTTTGACCCGCTGGACCAGAGAGATATTTGCCAAGGGGACTGCAGCCATGGTGGATATCTTTTTTTGTCAGGATGAGCATAATGCATTCCGCCATGCTTGTTCTTTGGTTAGTCGTAAGAGCAGTCGCTTATCGACTTTCATCTTGGAGATGCTTTCGTTTGACTTTTTTTTTTTTTTTTAAATCAATTTTGCGTATGCAGCCTGAGGCTATGACGCGAATGATTACGGAAGATATGTATGTGACGCAGAATAACTCTGTTTGACGTTTGGAACACTCATACTCAGATTTCATTTGCAGATACCACTACGAGAATAACGCCTTACGACATGTACCCTCTTCCGTGAATACCCACCACAGGGAAAAGCGGGAAAAACCTATGGCTTTCTGAGCATGCTTTCGTCATTCTACAAATACAGCATCATCGCGAGAGAAGTGGTGTGAGGGTCTTGCTGGATTCGAACCAGCTTTCTCCTGTCTCAAGTGGGGCATGTGTCCAAGCTACCCAGACTCTACTTGGAAGAACGGCCCGGATAGTATACCACTGCACCATCCGACCCTTCGTTTGACTTTGGAGCAACTGGTGCTTCTTTTGTTGTGGTCGGTGCGGCGCTATGGCGTCGGCCGTTAAGAGCAACCTTAGCCCAGGTGCTTTTTGTGCCCTGTTCTTGAGGTGTCGCCAAGGTTGAAGCCTTTATTTCGGGGATCCTCGATGAAAGGGGGAAACTAGTCTAGTGCTGTAGTTACATAATAAGTAATTATTGTACATGTATATGTGGTCGGTGAAATAGCTTGTGTTCATTGCTTGACGAATCAAGCACCATAAAACGGTGAGATAGAACTACAAGGGGATAGGAGATGATAGAACCGTAATTAACACACATTTTTTACTGGTCACCTGACTTACTTTATATTCAAGGATTATCATGTGATTTTTATTGTGGTCATAATTATTGTCGAGTATTATGAAATCTGAGCTAATAACTCATCTGCACCCTACATGGCACCCACGCACTTCTCGCATCTCTGATGTCAAACATCCTATCTATCTACTTGACTTGCTCTACTTAATATTTCAATTTTTCATGGAATCTTCAAAAATATCTTGCTCTGCCTGCATGTGCTACTGTCCAGTGAGTGATTTCTCGGTGAACAAACATGGCAATACACTCAAGACATGCTCTAAGCATTTTAAAAAACATGCCCAATCTTCATCGGATCAATGGGAATTTTTTTTAATCGAAATCATGACTTGGTGTATGCCTGTAAGTTTATACCCTCCTACATATCGCTCTCGGAAATATTCTAACAAGAGCCTCCATAGCAACAAACCAAATTACTGGATATAAAATACGAGTTTGATCTTAACCACTTACTCGTTAACTCTAGGGATTCTATTGAGGGCAATGATGATAATAATCGCGACTTCTGCCCAATGGATTGGGCCATTGGCTCATTTGTTTGACTTATTCGAGAAGCTGGTGGTCACAGATTCTGGCAGATAAGGACTACAAGAACCAGTGAAAGCAAGCTATTTACGGCCAATGACACCAAAAACTTGCAGTTTTTAGCTGAAGTAAGACGGCGAAAAAGACAAAGGACCATGCCCAGAACACGAGATCATAATAAGCATCCCGCAATAATTTACTATAGATAAAGGTTTAAAAATGGAACCCCAATTAATTTCAAACTTCAAGAAAATAATTAGCTCCAATCTCTGTGAATAAATTTTTGGAACATTCTAGTATTGAATTTGTGATTCTGAGGTATCCTACTGTGTAATAAATAAACTAAGTCGTAGTTTTATTACATGAGTTTTTCAACTTGACTTCCATGATAATTCACGTGACCAGTAAAAAATGAGTGTTGATTAAGGGACGTTGGGGGATGACGTGGATCACGACTCCAAGCTTTGATTGTCCCTGCAAGTCTGCTCAATCATGTCTCTCTACACCGATATTTTACAACTAGAGATCATAGATTTTCATTAGCTGACATTCGAATATCCAGCAACAAGAAATAATCACTTAGAGAAAGACCAGTAAAACCTATGCGCTCACCCACTTAAAATGCATCAATGAGAAGATGGATAGCGACTTATCGAGGTTCGATAGGCGAATTTTCAGCGAGATGTGTGCGTTGATATGCAACAAGGAGGTTTAGCCTATAGCAGAAACTTTAAGAATGTGACGACTACAACGGTTGAATTTTGTCTAAGGTACTTTAGTGCAGCTCAAGGGGTTGTTCAGTTTACAATACACACTCGATTCCCCGCTCAGGCAACGGAAAATATTCAATCCTCACAATGGGCGCCGTACTCTCATGTGTAATTTTCCTCTGTGCCGTCATATCCATCAAGACTAATGGGAGTAGTTCGAGTCGCTCTTCGCCACAATCGGCAACGTCATCATGGCGATTGTCAACGCCATTGCGTCAATTTTCACGGCAATTATAGATGGCATTGTTAGGTGCGTGCTCGTCATCGTTCCAGTTATACGAAATTCTTGCATACTTGACACACTGCTTATTCTCCCCAGCTTTTTCGCTATTATCATTGGCTGTTTGACCTGTGGTCGGGCCGGGCGACGTCGATACTTTTCAGGCCATGTTTAGAATATCGATCTATCTGGGTTATTTTCTTGGACTTACCTCGGCGCCAAGCAACACATTCTGGGCACCCAAATTCGTATACCACGATCATGGAATAATCTTCCTTCTATCCAGCCTCCAGATGTAATAAACGTCTCAAGGCTCGAGGGCCAATACGGATCAGCTACGGACGAAGTAAACATGATATTGCGCGAGGTTTAGTTAGGCTGCATCGAGACAAATTTACTAATCATACTCTTGACTACTTCGCCAGAATGAATTCACATCTTTAGCTTCACACCAGGTAGAACCTAGGGTTTTCCCAGCCCTTTCATTCCCTACGAGCTGAAATCCTCACACTTGTATCTCGATATATGCGAATACCTTTGGCCGCTGGGGTAGGAAGAGTTCATTCCGGAACAGGATAATTGGACTAGTCTAGAAACTCTGCTTATGTAGATTGGTCATGGTAACGGTTACGTATAGAGGGAGATAGCTGAGGTAAAGAAACACTTTACTATTTTCCCGCGTACTTCAACGCTAGTTAGTGTCGCTTGTATTAAATCTCAAATACACGGAGATGACGAAAAACCCAGCAGGTAGCAGTATCAAAAGTATTTATCACATGTTTTACTTAGACATAAACGTGCAGCAATATGTGTGTAGTGTTTTGTCGAATCTCTCGTTGTGGTACGACAGAGTTTAATGTCAACCCTTTTAGTAATAATACAATCTACGCACTGTTGACGCTATCTCAGGACGGCAGACAAAATCTATGATAAATTTTATTCTCGTTTCGTATAGTAGCTTCAGCCAAGCGGGGAGGGAAGTGCTAAAATATATATAGCGTATTATATATATCAGTGGAACTTTGTACACAGATTTTAGCAGAGCGATAAAGCTTGTGAAGCTTTATAAATCACGAAGAATAAATTAAGACAAGTTGTGGGTTCTCAGTTGTGGGATTCAATTGTTTACAGCGAAAGCGGTACATCTCAGTGTGATTTATGTCCTGAGTTCCCTTGCTTCGCATCAACTAAGCAGGTACATCTCAGAGTGATTTATATCCTGAGTTCCCTATCCTGAGTCTAAGTCAAGTACTATCTAATTACAAAAGATTACCTGTTTATTGATCGCTGGTCTAGATCAAAATAACTAAAAACATATCTTGTTGAATTACAACCTAGCCAATATTAACTAGATTTACTGTTACCCACCGCCACAAATTAACAGGAAGTGTTTCGGGTTCGCCTTGAGGCTCATTGAAGTGCCAAAACGACGGGTCGGACATAATCTGGGGGCTAGCGGAGATATGAGTACATTTAATCAGACTTCGTCCAGTTTGCCGGTACCACATCATTTACTAACCATATTTGCATAAGTTCTAATTCGGATTAAGAAAGGCTTGGCGGTTAATTGAGTGGCAGACGAAGTTTGTCAATATGATCTCGTCTAACTCAACACCTAGCCAACCATTTTCCGAAAAGGTAATCCTTCAGAAATATTTGAGCAAATTAGTTGCTTTAATCATCCCTCAAAAATAGTAATGACGCCATGATGTCAGGGGTGAGAGCAAAACGGTCACTGCACGAAAGCAACATCACGAATAAGTTAGTAAATACACGACCATATAGCGGGCTCAGCGCGCTACATTACCTCCCTTCTGTATCATTCTGGATGGAAGCTTCCTAGGACCTTGTCTCGCTCCTTCGTTCAAACCCACGCCATCGCTTAAGCTAAATTCCTTTTCAAATTTGTCCAATGCCTCGGCCCATTCAAGCTCAGAACGGTCTTCCCAATTTGGTCCTGCTAATACCTTCCATTTTACTAAAACCAGTCTCACCGAGCCTCGTCCCCGACGAACGCGTTCGACTTTCAGAAGACGTTCTACTACTTGCTCCAGCTCGGTATTTTGGTCATCAGTGGCGATAGGATTGGGTTGAGAGTCGTCCTGAATTTGCGATGGTAGTGGGTCACTACATGCCTTACATCGCAAGTCTACATAGAATCTAGGGAAGATATTTGATGGAACATCTGGTTCCATCACGTGAGTCGAAATCACTTTCGTGACTGAGTATTTGGCGTTTACCCTCGTAAGTGTCACAGTCTAAACAAGAGCGCTTGCGCAACTAAATGAATAGAGGTAGTTTATATTCAAATCTATCTGAAGAGAAAGTATTCTATCTCGTAGTCCTACAAATATATACATAGTTCTACACCTCGTAGATAATACCATAGCCCTAACATCATTGAGGATTCCTGAAAAAGAAGTTTGCCATGGAGCAGAAGTTTGCCGCATGCCAGGAAGCTCTTATGTCTTAGCTCCATGATCCATCTATTTAGGGAATCCTGATATAGAATATTCCATGACGTACAGGAACCACTACCTTCATCTGCCAGTGCACAATGCACTACCCCTGTTACGCCTGTGCACGCCTATGTATAACCTAGACTACAGGAATAATCCAGCTTACCAGCTGTTACAGCAAGCTTATTTTACAGCTGAGGGGAGTGAATATTTTTCAAGTTCAACCATACTTCATCAACCACTTGTAGCAGAGGAGCTGAACTTCGCTATCTGTTAGAATTTTCTTCTATCAGTTGTCGGGCCGACGCCATGGTCGCCGCGGCATATTCTTGTGATTCTCGTATTCTGTCCACATACTTCTGAGCTCTTTTAATCGGAGGTATTTACATCCTCTTTTGTTGGAATTAGTGGTTCTAATTAGGCAAACAGTCAAAGTGCGATCTATCGTTAGTTATACATATCAACCAGACCATAAGTCTACGGAGGTACAGCCCATAAGTATTATTCCATGTCGACCAGGGGGGGACTTGGCCACCAAACGCTTTCCTTAATTAGGCAACATCGCGAGAATGCACCTCGCACCCATTCCTACTGTGTTTTGTATGAGTTCTAATGATCAAAGCATTGATTCAATGATTCCCAACTCATAATACAAAATGCAAAATAATTCCTATTCTTATAATAACTAATACTTAGTAAACAATCCATTACGTTGATGTTGTTGTCATCGGAATACAAACAAAACACAGTAGGGATGGGTGCGAGGTGCATTCTCGCGATGTTGCCTAATTAAGAAAAGCGTTGTGGTGGCCAAGCCCCCCCCCTGGTCGACATGGAATAATACTTATTATTATTATTATTATTATTATCAACGGTTAACGCCAAGTAGGCTCGCGGGATTGACCCGGCCTCTTGTCTCCCATGGGACGATTGGCGTGCTTGCGCGGCTGTAAGCCACCAAGCGTGTCAAGTTGTCTAATAACATCGAAATTATCTACACAAGCAACCCAAGTGGGTCTAGAGCTGCTGGGGAATGTTTAATTCCCGGCCAAGTGTGCGCAGATGCACAATACAAAGTATATCTGGCCGCGGCTACAGAATGTACGACCGCATTATGTTCGCCCCCCAACCACCAATAAAAACTTAATCTTTTTTTTTTTTTTTTTTTTTCCCCCAAGAATATACTAAGTATCTCGAATTTTATAAGAATCATAAGGGTCATAGTTCATAAGGCCTGACTGCTAGCATCCAATTATGAAAGGCTTGAGCACCGTCCTTCGTGCTGAGAGTCCATTTTACGTGATCTTCTAAGCAGCGCCCAGTCGGATTTTTTGGTCGGCTGCCCTCTCGCCTTGAAAGCGGACAGGAGAATGGGTGTTCTGGAGACTTTTCACGGCCGCAGGAGCAGTACAAATTAGCCTCGCTATGGTTGAATCGACGATGGTACTCTGCAAAATCGCCATGTCCAGAGCGAGCAGAGAGAAGTGACCCTAAACTGCGCCTTGGGATTATGAATAATTCTGCCGGGATACGCGAGCTCATCCCGATTTGGAGGTCCTTGTATCGCTTAGGCGCGTTCAGGTCCCAGTATGAGGCTAAGGCTTCATTGTATCTTTCTTCTAGTAGCCTATATGCACTTGCGATTGAAGCCTCGGACCTAGTTGTCTCCGAGTTGCAGGCCTGCTTAGCTAGGGTATCCGCACGTGTATTCCCAGCAATTCCTTTGTGGCCTGGGATCCACCTTATTTGAACATTTCCGATGTTGGCGGCCGCAGCTCTTTCTCTGCGTGCCCAGGTTTCACGGAGATTCTGAAATTCCGTAATTTGATGGGAGCTTGAGGGGGTGAGCCAACCGCTGTGAAGGCGAATAGCGGCTTCTTCATTATCTAGACACACCGCTACGTTAGTCGCGAAGCGGGCCATGAAGTGAGAGCAGGCAGCCCGGAGGCCAGCGACTGCCCCAATAATCTCTGCGTCGTAGATTTGTGCGGTATGTCCAAGCGGCACTTTTCCATAGAGAATTTCTTGCGAGCCCCGGTAGACACAGTACCCAGCTCCTGCTTTGCCAGCCTTGTTTACTGAGCCGTCTGAGAAGACCGTCAGGTCGAGTGGGTTACGTTCCCGTGCCCACCTTTCGTAAGATTCAAGGCCGTTAAGGCGTCCTGATGCACCAACTTGTAGTGCCAGAGATTCGCGATCGAATTGCATCCATGGTGGTTTGTAGGTGTCAGTAGATAACTCTAACTTCTGGCGTCGACGAATCCAGGCGAAGTGGGAAGAGTTCCACCTATGACGGAGGGGATGCCCAGGGTCAGATGCGGCAATTCTTACGGCTATACGATCATGAATGCGATCTAGCCAAGCATTCACTGGCCCCCAACCTGTTTCGCGTAGGAGCGCCGGAATAGGAAATGTCTTATAGACTGGGAGTACTGCCCGGGCGGCCCGGTTAATGGCGGTTTGCACTTGGTTTAGAGCCCACTGCGAGGTTTGGGGACTGTACCAAGTTTCCGCTCCGTACAATAGAGTTGCAAACGCACAGCCTTGAACAGCCTGCCGAAGCAGGCCGGGAGACGCACCACGGTTGGTGTTGCTTATTCGACGCACATGATCTGTTACTACTCGGGATCGTTGACAGGCGAGTCGTATGTGTTCCCGGAACGAAAGCTTTCTGTCAAAATAAATCCCGAGCCACTTAACAAGTTCCTTCGCAGTGATTTCAATGTTTCCTGCCTGTAATGGAGGCTCTACGAATTTCCGTTTTTTATGGAAGTATATCAGATCAGTCTTTTGCATATCAAATAGAACCCCATTCTCTCTTGCCCAGACCAGCGAGAGATCCAACTGTTTCTGCAGCTTTGTCTGGCATTCTTTTAATGTTCTACCTGATGAGAGGAATGCAGCATCATCGGCGTAGCCAAAGCGTCCACGCGACAGTCTTAGAAGTGGTTCCATATAGAGAAGAAATAAGATCGGTGAAACAGGAGATCCTTGTGGGAGTCCGCACAGGATAGATAACGGTTCAGTTGTAATGTGGTCCAAGCGGATACGTACCTGCCGCTCGGATAAAAAAGAGAAGACCCATTGGATGAGACTGTTGGGCCAGCCTTGGGAGCGTAGTCTGGATATCAGACGGTTGCGAAGAACTCCATCAAATGCTCCCTTAACATCGACTGTGAGCAAGCCAGCCACCCTATTTTTTCCCCACGCTTCACGCACATCACAGAGAAGTGCAGTGGTAAGGTCAACGGCTGAACGTTTCCTGACTGCACTACATTGATCGCGGGCAAGAATCTTATGTTTAAGTGCCAAGTAGGAAACACGGCGGGCGACAAGTCGCTCAAGGCCTTTTCCTAGACAAGATAGCAGAGCTATTGGTCGATACGACTTCGGAAGAGTTCGATCTCTTTTCCCGGATTTGGGGAGAATAATCACCGTGGCTGTTTTGAACGCACGTGGATGGGTCCCAAGGCTGATGCAGTGATTAAATAAATTGGTGATACGATCACCTAAGACCGGCCAGGTTAGACGCAGTACAGAAGTGGTTAGTTCATCTTCACCGGGGGTTGTTTGAGTGACTTGGCATGTTGCTTTAAACGCCTCCAGATTAGAAATTGCTACCCAATGGATGCTACGGCATGGGACCGTAGGGGTATCCGGCGGTATATCTTCGGCCTCGAGGTGCCTACATAGTAAGGCCTCGTGTAGTAGTCGAGCTTTGGCATATGGGTCGAATACCGGATTTCTCAAGCTATCGCTACGGAGAGGTGGGGACTGATATCTAGGGGCGGCATTATGCCAACGGACCACCTTGTAGACATCAGTAAGTGTCTTTGAGTCTTCAATGCGTGATTTCCAGTAATTTTTCTTTGCCTGACGAACGACCCTCTGGAGTTCAAACTTTTCGAAAGATGCAGGGCCTACTCGACGAGCTCTATGGTAGTCGTGAGCCGCCCGTCGGCATTCATCATTCCACCACGGAGTACCAAAGTTTCTCGCTTTTTTCCTAGGACAGGCACCATGTAGTGCAGTATGAATCAAATTTATAACATTATTGGCTTCCGTTTCTAGTTCCTCCAGGGACGTGATCGCAGTAAAACTTTGGTTGTTGCCCAAAAGTTTTAGAAAAAGCTCACTATCCAACGCCTTGTACTGCAACTTGGAGTCAGAAGTAGTTCGTCGGTCCCAACATAAGGTCGAAACCAGGGTCTCGTGATCGGATGTGGTGTGTAGATCTGTTCGAATTTCGCATGTTGCGCTCTCATCTGTACAGAAGGCCAGGTCGAGCGTGCCCCCGCGGTTATGTGTGGGTGTGTTGGTCGGATTGAGGAGTCTGAGGCCTTTGCAACCATACCAATCAATGAGTTTTGTGCAGGAGGATCGTGATTCAGTGACTTTTGAATCCCAAAGTGGGTGTCTGAGGTTGAAGTCACCACCTGCAAAGTAGGGGGAATCTGTGCCACTGAGAAGTACGGACAGACCCTCTCCTGCTCCCTTTGACCCCGTAGGGGCATTGTAGATATTCCATATTGGTAATTTTGCGTTATTTCCCAGAGTCACTAAGATCTGCACTATGTCTCGGGATGAGTCCGCAGCAACCTGAAATGGTCTTAGTTTGGCTCCCTTTCGGACATAGGTGAATGCCCTGGGTCGGGAGTGCCAGGTCGAAAGTGGGGAGAACGATTCGAATGCTTTGTGGGCCTTGGATATCTGCTTGGAGAGATCATGGAAAATCCAGGGCTCCTGTATAAGTATGATGTCTAATTGATTTTCGTTTGCTATTGAAAGTGCGATATCATGTGCTGAAGAAGATCTACCAACATTCACCTGCATAATGCGGAGAGGTGCGGCTCTCCGCTGTTTTTGTCTCCCGACCATTCTTATTGTGATGAAGGGATAGATTCGGGCTCAGAGCTTGATGTATGCGTCTGGTCGGCGGTGGCAGCTTTTTGCTTCAACGACTTAGCGAACTCTCTACCACCTGCGGCGCGGATCTGCTTAAGTTGCATCCCCATCGGACGGCCCAATACCCCATTCCTGCGACGTGGACGGGCGGGGCAGGAGATATCTGTGGATGGGTGAGGACCCTTACAATTTAAGCACCTGGGAGGTTTTGTGCAAGGGCCCTCGTGTGCATCAGCCCCGCACACACCGCATTTGTTCGCCCTAGCACACGTTCTGGAAGCGTGAAACCCATAACATTTGGTGCATGTTAAGACCTCCTGTCGCTTACGAATTCTTTGTACAGATACTGCTGCACCAAAGACGCGGAGTCTGGAGGGAAATCTACTAGCTCTGCATTCCGGAACGCAGATTCGAATGTAGCCAGTTGGCTCCTCACTCTGTTGAGAACGTAAGGTCCAGTTCATGTATCTGATGGGAACTGATTCACGGACAGTCGCGAGTTCCTCTTGTAGGAGACCCTCGAGGGGGTCGCAGAGTCTGTCAGACTGACCATCGTGACATCGAACTTTCTTCTTGATGGGCCCTATTACAAATGTCGTCCAGGATTCTTGTCGTTCAACAAGAGCATTCCCAAAGCGGTTCTCAATTGCGCTTTTTGCCTGTAGAATAGTAGCAGCTTTCGCTGGGGTCGGTGCGAGTATAGCAACGCCTGAGGGCACTGACCACACATCAGAAACTAAAGTACTGTCCGGAACAAGTTTCTGTATGGCTTGTCGAAGTTCGTACGAATCTGCCTTCCTAGCTTCATGATCGGGGCCTAGCCGTATCATGATACGACGGTCCTCACTACCTTGTCCTTGGGGAGGGGATGCTCTTATTGTGGGTTTCTTCAAGGAGAAGACTTTCTGTTCCGAGTTTTGGCAGGCAGCTCTTTCCGCCCACGATTTCGTTTGATGTCCAGTAGAAAGTGACTTGTTTCGGTTCGGCATGGGAGCATACACGCGCTGGCCACGCATGGCTCGGGATGCGCCATCTGCTAGCAGCGCGAGGAAGTCAGCACCAACACCAGGATGCTTGTTTTCAAGTTCTCGTAAGTAATCATTCGTCAGGTCCAAAAGCCCCTTGATGGCATCCATAAGAGACGCAGAGTTGTGTGGAGTGCTGGTAGTGTCCCAGTTTTCACTCGAGGATAAGTCATTGTCCGTTGTATTGAAATCAATATTGGCGCATACGCTATCGGTGGTATCACTCGATGGGACGTCCTGAAATTCATCCATTGTTTCATCCATTGCTTCGCCAGCATCGGGGGAGAGCTTCGACACACTGAGCGCTCTCTCAATTGCCTTGGCCTTACGGTTGGCTTCAGCGGATTTCATTGCCGAGCGAGCTGGTAGGCTATTGCTGCAATTCTTACTCGACGTAGACTTCGGTTTCAAGACGCGATTCCCGGCGTCTGGTGGGTCAGGGGGAAGCGCACGCTTGGGGACCAGAGGCGGCGCCATACTCTCGCCAGATAAAGTAGCGAGACTGCAGATTAAATACGGAATCAATTGAACTCGGGGCTGGTTAACTGCTAAAAGGCGTTGTGTGAATAAAATATTATCTATGTAGCCTGCCTAGATAAACCCTCGAGCCTTGTTTTTATGTTTGCGTTGTGGCAGGTGTGGAATAATACTTATGGGCTGTACCTCCGTAAAGGTACGCTTTGATGTCCAGCTGAAGATCACGTGGCTCAATGTAATACAGTATGCCTGTATATAATACTCTGTAAACCTAAGCTCATCTATTGCACTACTTTTAATCAACGACTAGATATCATACGCATACAGTCGTCCCTCGATTGCAGATATAATGAATTTGAAATGCCCGATCTATATCCTTCTCATCTCCCTCCGCGTGGCCCGCGGTATTTGACCGAGACCCTCCTTCTCACGACAACCGCCGCCACAACTCGTACCAATGAAGCGACACTCATGTTTGGTGGTGTGGCCTCTGCCATCGATGAAGCTGCTCGTGGGGCCAATTCCCCCATTCTCCCCCCTCATCTCAGAGGTATCTACGAAGAATTCCACTCCTGTCTACACGCAGTCGCGCAAAGCTTCTTCGAGAGTCACGTTCGGGGATCTACTGTTAATGGCCAAAACAGACGTCCACCTACGCAAAGCACCCAACAAAATACCCCTACAGTACGACAAACTATCCCAACTCCTACTATTCCTCCAGTTACGCGCCCCAACTCGTATGCAGTCGCTGCGGCTTCAGTAAAAAGAACAGCTGCACCTCGTAAATCAGCACAAGCTAAACGTGCTCCTAAACCGATTCCTTCCCCCCCGCTGATGAAAGACTTTTCCTTCGTCTAGAACAAGATGTCACAGAAAGGCTACTCTCACCGTAGCCACTATTCATACACTATCGCAAATTCCTTGGAGAGAATGGAGCCTTACTCAAAGAGGTTCAACACGTCCCCTCTGGCCTTGCCTTCCGCCCTTCCTCCGAAGCTGCCGGGCCCAGACTCGAGGCACTCTTCTCAGATGGCATCATGGAAGGGAAGCTTAAGGGGGCGATCGGCATCGAAAAAGCACAAAATTTGGTCACATACCTAATCTCTTTTGTCCCGCAATCTTTCACAGCTTTGGACGAAAACTACGAACTCACAAAGTACCCGATTACTAGCGAACTTCTATGCAATGAACTCAAGGAAGAGAGGGGAGTTGCCCGAGTCGCAGCCTTCGAAACTAAAACAAGCCTGGAGGCAGCACACTCCCACACAGCGAGATTCATCACTCGTTTCCCACTCGACACTGTTCTTCCCAGTAAATTTCAATTATTCGGCGTAGAAGTCATCTCACGTCGCCTCGCAAAAAAGACGTCAATAATTCAATGCGGCCATTGCTTCCAGTGGCATAACAAACGCATCTGCTCTCGAGCTGCGCGATACCAGCTATGCGGCTCAACCGAGCATCCTGTGGAAAACCACCAAGCGTGTGCTCCTCACCCTCATCCTTGCCCTGCACGTTGCATACATTGTCATGGATCACACCCCGCAGATGCCCCTGATCGCCCACGCCGGAATGGAAGCAGGCTCACAAAGGAGCAAATATCACAAATTCGCAATACATCTGCTGCTGCAAGAATGAGCCTTTGTACCACTGTCGGCTGCTCTCGTCGCTCCTCACAAATAACCCCTGAAGATTTGCAAATGAATGACAGCAATATGCCTTCCCCATCCGTGCCAACTAATCAGGTACCTCAATCCAATGGCCCACCGCAATTCGAACCGGCTAGCTCGAATCAACTCGTTAGGATCCCCTCTACTCCGCAATTCTCTGTTGCCACAGAGAATCCGTACTCCGCTCTTGATTCCTCCGATAACCTATAGACGGCATAGAATCACGAGACCTCTCCGCATTTAACACATAAATGTTGGCAAGGGCGCAACATCCCACGAGCTTGCCCTCACTTTTGCGAGCGACCAAAAATTTGATGTTATACTCGTACAAGAACCATATATTTTTAGCGATAGACAGAGGCGCATCACCAAAAGAATTTCCACTTACGAATGTTTTTCTCCAACTGACGACTGGACCTCCGGTCCTAGATTTTTGACTTATCTCCGGAAGGGTGCTGGTTTGCAAGGTCATCAGTTATACCCATTAGAGCCTCCGTGCCCTGCTATCAGGGATCTCCTCCTTGAAGTGATAGCCCCATCAGGGAAGAAATTTTCCATCCTAAATGTTTACAATGCACCAGTTGGCTCATGCGATGAAGGCGAAGCTGTTAAAGCCATTCTTGGCCTTTCTCTGCGCAGCTCCCGCAAGAGACTGTTCGTTGCTGGCGATTTCAACCTGAAACATCCTAGCTGGCAACCGTCAAAAAATACCACCAGCCCGATGTCGGAAGGACTTTTGGAATGGTCAGCAAACCACAATCTCGCTCTAACCACATAACCCGACACTCCAATTCACCTACGTGGAAATGTGCTAGATCTTACATTCATTTCCAACAATCTAGTCCTCGATGGTGCAGAATCTTCTATTTTTCAGGAGGCGGACGCTACTTCGGACCATCTCCCTATCGCGTCAGTGATTCCACGGGATAGTCGCTTTCAAGAACATTTAGCTCGGGTTAAGCTTGATACACTGGATGAGAAGCTCTTCCTCAAACTACTCGAAACAGCAATTTCAGGGATTTCTAACATCTCGCAAGCCCCGTCAGCTGAACTACTCGACGCTGCCGCGAGGGATCTCTGCACCGCAATTGGGGACGCATACCGTGGCTCAATTAGGCGAGCTCTCGGTAGGGGGACGGGCCAACCTTGGTGGAGTGACGAATGTAGAGAGGCTGCACAAGCGTATCGAAATTTTCGAAGAATCTCGGTGATCCAAGCTGACATATTGGCGGCGAAAAAAGCACTACGGACCGTAACTCGCCGTGTCAAACGTCGTTTCTACCAGGCGAAGCTAGAGCACTCAGCAACTAGCAAGGATATTTTTGGTATAACTAAGTGGCATAGATCAATCGGATCTTTTCGTACCCCTCCCTTGAAAGACCCTCTGAATCCACAAGCTAAACCGGCCATTACTATCGATGAAAAGCGAGACGTTCTAGCTAGGAACCTTTTGCAAACTAATTCTGAAGTAGGTAACATTCCGTCAGATTCCCCAACTGTAGGCCTTAAAACATTACCTTTTCCTGACCTCACCGATCTGGAAGTCAGAGATGCAGTATTTAGCGCCAGAAATACTGCGGCAGGCGAAGACGAAAATCCTTCAGCCATTTTAAAAAAAGGCTGGCACCTCATAAAAAGCAAAGTTACCCGGCTCTTCCGCGGCTGCCTAGCAGCTGGTCATCATCCAGCTTGCTTCAAATCAGCAATCTTAGTTATTGTTAATAAGCCAAACAAGCCAGACAAAACAAACCCACGCTCCTATCGCCCCATTGCATTGCTCTCGGTCTTGGGTAAAAGTCTCGAACGGCTCATCGCACGTCAACTTGCCTGGATCGCTATTGACGCAAGGGTTTTCGCATCACAACAGTTTGGGGCGCTCCCTCTACGCTCCGCGACCGATTTGACCACCTGCCTTGTTCATGATGTCGAGTCTACCCTCAACAGTAAACAAACTGCCTCCCTCCTAACTCTGGATGTAAGAGGTGCTTTTGATGATGTCCTTTCTGGCCGGCTTGCAAGACGTTTGAGAGAGCAAGGCTGGCCTGATCACCTGGTTCGCTGGGTAATCTCCTTTTCCAAAGGTCGCACTGTTAAGATTCGACTCGATGGGTTGACCGGTCCAAGTTTGGAAGTCTTCTACGGTCTCCCACAGGGCTCTCCAGCTTCTCCCATCTTGTTTATGCTTTACTTAGCTCCCCTATTCACCATTGGCACTTCGGAAACAAAATTTAGGTACGCGGACGCCGTTGCAATTCTTCGGACCTCACCCTCCTCGCTCACGAACGCAGAACTATTATCTCAAGATCTTGAGGAGTTTCTCGAATGGGGTAGACAAGAGGGTATAACATTCGACCATGGCAAAACGGAACTTATTCACTTTTCCCGCCGCAGAGCAGACCAGGATTCTTTGCACACCCCCGTAGTCGTGTCTGGCCCAATTACAATTGTTGAAAACCAAAGGCTACCCTATACTCGGTGGCTTGGTGTCCTCTTCGACAAAAAACTTTCTTTCAAGTGGCATGTGCGTACCCTAACTGGCAAGGCCCTCAATGTCAGCCATGCACTCTCTTCTTTGGGGAACACAGTTAGCGGAGTCCCGCCGCATCTTGTTAGGACCTCAGCTCTAGCCTGCGTACTCCCAATCGCGTACTATGCTTCCGAGACTTGGCGGCCTGGAAGATCCCGCCAAGGTGCTCGTTCTCGGATCTCAAACCGCGTAGAAACCATCCTGCAGCGGCTAGACAAAGTTGTATTCGCCTGTGCCCGAGCAATTCTTCCGGTGTACCGCACCACCCCAACCGTAGTACTACTGCGCGAATCTGGCCTTCTCGAATCCGAAATTGCTCTCGATAGGCGAGCAGCCTCCGCCACTGCGCGCCTCCGCCAACTCGACCCTTCACATCCACTACTCTGTTGAGCCAATTGCATCATTTATCAGCAGCGTCCAACGTCCCGGTTTGCCCGACGAGTTCTAGATTTACCAGTGTGCGAACAGATAAATCCAATTGCCTATCCACCCTGGTCCCCATATGAGGCACGAGATGCAGCCATAAATCGAATCGGAGGACCAAACGGCTCTTCTAAAGAGGTTGCGAAACAAATCTGTCTCTCTTTTCTCCAGAAAATCCCAACCCAGGACATCATAGTCTACTCCGACGGATCAAAGCAACAAAATGGAGCTGCTGGTGCTGGCTTCGTGGCATACTAGGGTGGCATACAAGTCTTACAGCAATCTTTAGCCCTAGGCGTAGGGGCAGAGGTCTTTGACGCCGAAGCTAGAGGAGCCCTAGAAGGTGCAAAAGCAGCCCTTAGACTCTTAACAACTAAGTTCGCGACGAATCTCTGGATTTGCCTGGATAACCTCGAAGTCGCCATCCATCTTCTCTCGCCTTTTTCGGGATCTTCGCAGGCTGTTTTCGACGAATTCATCGGGATAAACTCTTCTTGGCAGTCGCGTTACCGACTTGCGCATGCTCTGATAGATTAAGTTAAGATACGCTGGGTTCCTGGCCATGCCTCTATTGCGGGAAATGAAGCTGCTGACGAAGCAGCCAAACTGGGCGCTCACCTTCCTTTTTCAGGCAGCCCTCGTTTCACTACCGCTGGCATCAGACACCGCATCAAGGCATCCACCTCCCGGGCGATGGAGAATCTATGGAACCTTTTATCCCCTAGCATAGGACTCTATCAGCAGCTATCTATAACCACCGCACCGCTCAGACCAAAGGCATTGGAGCTTCCGCGGGCTACTCTAGGCCGCATTTTAGCCTGCCGGTCTGGACACGGTGACTTTGCGGATTACCACGAACGTTTCCGACATTCTGAAGCAAATATACTTTGTCAGTGCGGTCATTGGAAAGCTCCCCTTCACTTTTTTTTCTGCTGTATAGCTAAGCGTCGTGCTCGGCGTCCTCCTGGCCCACCAGCTGAAATTATAAACTTTCTCCTAGGTACCTATAAAGGTGGCCTTGTTCTTAATAAATGGCTCTAAGAGTCTCGCTTCTTCTTAGAGATTTGCCCTTCAACATGAGGTATCTGAGTTAGCCTCTGAGCTCGGTTTTCCGAACTCATGCATCCTTAACTATCCACTTGATATCCTATTACTTATTATATTTCACTAGTGGCAGCTATGTTAACGCCCCCTAGTCTTGTAAATTCAGTTAACTTATGAAGCCCGAGGTTTACCCCCCGGCGTCCTGTATCCCAGTACGGAATTGTAGGGGCCGTGCTTAACACGTGCCCCGCTGACTTAAAATAATAATAATAATAATAATAATAATAATAATAATAATAATAATAATAATAATAATAATAATAATAATAATAATAATAATAATAATAATAATAATAATAATAATAATAATAATAATAATAATAATAATAATAATAATAATAATAATAATAATAATAATAATAATAATAATAATAATAATAATAATAATAATAATAATAATAATAATAATAATAATAATAATAATAATAATAATAATAATAATAATAATAATAATAATAATAATAATAATAATAATAATAATAATAATAATAATAATAATAATAATAATAATAATAATAATAATAATAATAATAATAATAATAATAATAATAATAATAATAATAATAATAATAATAATAATAATAATAATAATAATAATAATAATAATAATAATAATAATAATAATAATAATAATAATAATAATAATAATAATAATAAAATTCGATCATTTGAAGCCATGATGAACGACCCAAAAGATCTGGCAAGAATCACGCAGTGGATCCTAGACCAAGGATGGTTTGAACAATTTCGACTGGTCGGGGAAGTGGAGAGGTTGATGTTGGAGAGAGGGGAAGAGAAAAGGAAGCGAGGGCTGTTTGACGAGAAGGTATCTACACTGGACACAACAGTGTGATTGCACTTCCTAAAGGTAAACTTTTATATAACAGAACTTTATCAGGCAGGTTAGGGGGTTTTCACCGAAAGGTTTCCTCCTATGTACATATGAAAGTTGGTAGTCACCTGCATGGACCCAATGGGTGCCTAATCGGGTTAAATGAATTCAAATCAAATCAAATAATAATAATAATAATAATAATAATAATAATAATAATAATAATAATAATAATAATAATAATAATAATAATAATAATAATAATAATAATAATAATAATAATAATAATAATAATAATAATAATAATAATAATAATAATAATAATAATAATAATAATAATAATAATAATAATAATAATAATAATAATAATAATAATAATAATAATAATAATAATAATAATAATAATAATAATAATAATAATAATAATAATAATAATAATAATAATAATAATAATAATAATAATAATAATAATAATAATAATAATAATAATAATAATAATAATAATAATAATAATAATAATAATAATAATAATAATAATAATAATAATAATAATAATAATAATAATAATAATAATAATAATAATAATAATAATAATAATAATAATAATAATAATAATAATAATAATAATAATAATAATAATAATAATAATAATAATAATAATAATAATAATAATAATAATAATAATAATAATAATAATAATAATAATAATAATAATAATAATAATAATAATAATAATAATAATAATAATAATAATAATAATAATAATAATAATAATAATAATAATAATAATAATAATAATAATAATAATAATAATAATAATAATAATAATAATAATAATAATACCTGAGCAGGGCCCAAAGTAGTGTCGCCATTCAGCTGAGAAGTGAGCATATCGGGCTCAACTCTTACCTGTATAGAAGAAAAGTCCCGGGAGTACACGACCCAAGATGTCAATGTGGATATCCGTCCCAAAATGTCAAGCACATGGTCTTGGCGTGTCCGCAGTGGGCAAGGGGAAGAGGCGAAGTCCTAAGACTAGCCAAAGATAGGTCTTTCGAAGCCATGATGAACAGCCCAGAAGATGTGGCTAGAATCACGCAGTGGATACTCACCCAAGGCTGGATAGAACAGTTTCGACTTGCAGGGGAAGTCGAAGCAGCAATGTCAGAAAAAATAAAGCGATCTGGCAAGGGATAGGACGGAATCTACACTGGCTGAATAGTGAAAATTGCACTTCCTGAAGGAGAACCTGGGTAAACCGGGATAAATTGTAAAGATTAAACCAGGCAGAATCGAGGGGTTTTCACCGGTAAGGTTTCCCCTCATGTATATATACAGTTATAGTTACCTGCATGGGCCCATTGGGTACCTGAACGGGTTAATTGAATTCAAATCAAATAATAATAATAATAATAATAATAAACCTAAGCAACACTCGTACTCAGATTTCATCACTTTTGACATCACGCCGATTCTATTCCATTTATACTACTCATCTAAAACCTATTAAAAGCCTTTTCATTTGGTCATTGCGCTTGTGATGGCCAAATTACAACAACCACCTCCTTTGGCCCAGCGCGTCGCTGATGAGCTCGAGCTTGTATAGCGCGTGGCAAAGGGTTGAGCTACCTGGGTTCAAAACTTTCACAACAAGTTCTGGACATCTGTCGAAGAAGCTGACCCTCTCATCAAATCCTTTGTGCACGAGCAGATGGACGCGCTTCTCCTCGCAGTTGCTTCCGGGCAACCTATGTGGCATGACACCTCGAGACAGCCCAAGCCGGCGAGCTCCTTACCCAAGCTCAGCCATAACATTCCTTCCCGGCCTCCCGTTCCAATCACAAATCAACCTCGAAGTTGGGCCGCGACTGCCGCAAGCCTACCCGCCTCATTTCCCTCGGCTCCGGCTCAACCTAGTATTAAAAATCGCTCCGCTCGCATAGCTATGCAAAAACCTACTGGGAATTCCAAGGGCCCTAAAGCAAATTTCCGCCTGACTGAAGAAGCCCCTCTCCTTAAAGCAGATGCAACATCAGTCAAAGCTGCCTTTATAAAAATCGACACCGGCCTCAAGGACGGTATCGCTTCCGTTTCCCGCAACTCTAGCGGATTCAGCTTGATCTTTTCATCCGAAGAATTGCTGAAACTTGTGATGGAACATGCCGACTCCATCAAGGCCTCTCTTTCAGGACCTTTACATCAGGTAGAGGACCTTTATGGATATGTCATCAAACGCATTCCCCGCACCATCTGGAATCCCGTGTCCAATCTGGTTTCCTCAACGCTTGATGACGTCGAGAGCATTGCTCAGGCGCAGACGGGGTCGCCCCATCTGGTGCTCACTGGTCGCAGCATGAAAATAGCCACGATCCTTTTCGTACGGCGGTCATCTTCTTCCCAAAAGAAGTTCCTACATTCCAAATAGTTGACAGCGCGCCATCCCGGCGATACGTCCCCAACCCCAAGGTAGTCCAGTGCGAAGCTTGTTTCGGGTTACATCAATCCTCTCACTGCCGGATTTAAGCTTTATGTGCCTTCTGCGGCACTCTCCGCCACCAAGGAGAATGCTCTCACCATTGCCGATGTATTAACTGCTTAGGACCACACCCTGCAGATGATCATACCTGCCCCATCCGCCCTCGTCCTTAAAAGGGCAAACTCATTCAGTTTTCTGATAAAGAGGTTACTGAACCTCGCACAAGCAATCGCAACAAGCTCCGTAGGACACGTCGGGCTGAAGCTGCCTCAGCTGCCTCAACTGCCTCTGACCCTGGCAACACCGCCGGTTCAACTCTTCCGACCGAGGCCTCTACTAACTTATCACGACAAACCCCTTCTACTAGCAAGAATAGATTAACCTCACTCGAAAATGCCTCCTTTGGATGTATGGAAGTAGATTTGGAAGAGCAAGCTCCTAATAATACTCTTAGTCTCACTCTCTATGACCAATAGAGCTTACTATAGGAGTACCCCCTCGCCTTGTCTTCGCTTCCTCCAAGCAAACGTTTGACGTGGTGGATCTGCGCACCTCATTCTTCTATAAGCCGCTTTTCAGGATAATTACGACGTCATCTTTGTCCAGAAACCTTGGACAAAAGTTATAAATTTCAAAAATGTTACCAAGTCTCACCTGGCGTATGTCATTTTTGAAGAAAATGTGGGAACTGAAGCGTATTTCTAATGCTTCAAAGGATTCTGGAGACAGGCTATAGTATGAACAAAGATATGTTCTTAATTGTCTTCTTTTTCTCTCTACTTGTACATTCTGTGAAAAATAGAACTCCTATATATGTATATATTCATGACGTGAATACCCTAATGAATATATATAGAAGTTACAAGAAACAAGTAGAATACTGTGGAAACATAATAATATCTCAGAGAAACTTCTGTAAGGTAGGACAAGAGAGTAGTATCTTCTAGAAGGTGCTTGGTTATGCAGATGATTCATAAGATCCTCTATGCTTATGACTCATAGTGCACGTACCACTATAAAAGTGGGAACAGACTAGACCAGATGCAGTAATGAATTGCTTTAGTTTCATCAATTTTTACTCCCCCTGATCGGGACTGAAAGCTTGCACGCCCACGCGTACTCACTTACGTCCGGAAAAAATCTAATCTCTGTCCTATCCAGCTGGACAGCGGACCCTCACCAGACATTGTAGCCCTCCTTCAATGTTCTCCTTCTTTGGAGGTTATCAATGTCTACTGGCAACCTCAAGCCCATATGCCTGAGAGTCTGGACCCGCTTCTAAATTGGCCAGTGAAGCTGAACTCCATAATTGTGGGAGATATTAACCTTCATCATGAGTTATGGGAGCCAAATGTGTCTCGCTCGTCCGTAGTCAACAGCTTTGTCGACTGGATTGAAAATCATTCTTTAAGGTCGGCTTTACCATATAGGGCCCCCACCCATCGCGCTGGCCACGTCCTTGTGTAACAGCTGGTAAACTGTACCATTCCTGTAGTCTATGTTGTGTATAGGCTTTCATATAATATTATGCAATGTGGATCTTTATGAATGGACAGGGGTCCCTTGATACAGCTCGATGACCCTGAAATTACCTGTTTAGCTGGAATCTCCCATAAGTTGGAAACTTGGAGAATCTTGGATGGGAGTAAGCCTGGGTAGAATCTTCTAGATGGAAGCAACAATGTGTATAGTATTTTCAGATGTCGCAATACACGACTTCGATATAGATTCGAATATTAATTTACCTCTATTCATTTAGTTGCACAAGCGCTCTTGATTAGACTGTCACATATATTCGAGTCTCTCCATTCCGATCCTCAGCTTTTTGTTATTCGGTATTTCAGATTTTCAGACAACAAAATTTGAGCTTTCAGTTGAGCAGTATCTATTAGCTTCCCAATATGGTCGGGCAATCTCAATTATCGGCTGACATTGTATCAATTCCAGTAAGTGAATTTCTACAGATCAAAAAGCAACTTGAATATTTGATGTCTCAACAGTCTTCTATCAAACCAAAGAGCTCCAAGGTCGCCATTAAAAAAGATCCGCCCAAAGAATTCGGTTATAAATTGAAGCCAACCAATCTTCCTGAATTCCATGGAAGCCGAACTAGATATCCTGCCTGGCGTGCGGCTGTGCTTGACACATTCCGAATGGACTGGAATATGTTTGGGTACGACAGCTCACGTGCATTCCTGATGATTTATAATGCTCTGAGAGGTGGAGCTCTAGAAAAAGCCGGACCCTTTTGCGAAGCCGGAGGTGTAAATCAAACCCAGGACCCGGAGGATTTTATCGAATTTTTAGATCGAATTTATTTGGATTCAACTCGGGTGTCTCAAGCTAATTTAGACTTACACGCAATGAAAATGAGGGAGAGTTATCGTTGGGCTGATTTTTTTGCCTCTTGGTCTAATAAGCTGACAGAAGCTAGGGGCGACTTCTGGCTCAATGAAAATAAGATCTCCATGCTTCAGAATTCTATGAACAAAAAATTAACGAGAGTGCTAGCTGGTGTTGAAATGATTGCTATCATGAAACAAGTAACGTCCAACTTTGGATGTGATAGTCGTTTGCACTCACGTAGATCTGCACGTACTAATCTTTCCATAAAGTTGTGAGGCTGGTAAATACGCTAAACCGTATTAACACAAATCACTAGATTTCTGTTTCTTTAAATAGATATTATATATATAGCAATCTGTTTTCTAAGCTGGAGAAATAAAGAACTCCACAGCTTACGATTAACAGCCTCTTACATTCCAAAATCTGCAAGATCGTGATAAGTGCCTAATCAGTCTTAACAAACTGTTGCTAATCCCTTCCAAATTTCTACAGCTGGAAACTGTAGAACTTTGTAAGAAGATTTGATTAAATTGTTCTAAGAACTGAGGTCTATCAAAGCATTATATATATATACATTTTATTCAAGCTCATTCCGCTACGTTACCCAGCCAGCTATGTCCAGAGGAATGTGGGAGATCGTTATGAGGTTCCCAAAGGATGGTCAACAGGATTCTTAAGAGGATGATTAAAAGGATTATACGCCCATTACAATAAAGCAGCTATAAGAGAAATACCCAGTGATTATCTGATTGGTACAAATTTAACTTATGTTGGATGTTCGGGTGCTGGGTTGTACAACGCATTGATTCGGCATGGGTTGCGCTGGAAGATGACCCGATATTATCCGACTCCAACAGAAACCACCTCCTTCCGGATGACAATTTTAGAGAGTGGGTACAAATTGTTAATAAGGTGTCACAACAAGTTGAAAGGGCAGAAAAGAAGACGGCTTGGATTCCAGGGCACAGAGGATCATACAATGATCAGAAGCTTGACTTTGAGAAGGAAACACTAGCCATCAATGGAACTGTTGATTCCATTTCCAGATACCAAGCACCGAGGAGATCTGAAGGACCAATAGTTGAGGGTGTGCAAGATGCAGCCGTAGATTCTTCTGGGGACACTATTATAGGAGGGATTAACACTGCAAGCGTGGCCAGAAATATTCAGGGACAAGCAAAGTGGAAATCAAGAGCTCAGCTTGACCGGCTCAGAGAAGAGGGTAGATGTTTTTGTTGTAAACAAAAAGGATGTGTTACTCGAGCTTGTCCCCTGTTACCAGCCCAAAAAAAAAAGAATTCAGGCCCTAGTATAAACGTGGCAGATCTTCCAGAAATTGATGTTGTAAAATAAACATTCCAGCATCCCACACAATGCGCGTCTCACACTGACTCGTACACTGTCACGTGATCGTCATCATCTCATATGTTATATTTAGATTTCCCACTTAATGTCTATTTATATCATCTATAACTATGGATGGTACGAGCTAACAGCTACACATATGAGCGTCTTACACCTAAGTATTCTGGGGGAAACATTCAGGTTTAGGACTTACTCATACCATGATAATATTCTTATATTGGGACATCAATGTCTATCATGAATAATGCTAATTAAAGTCCCATAAGGGTTACACTTCTGTATATAACGAGCTCTCTTCTCCTTCAGAATTCTTCAGTCAATCACATTGCTGAATATCTCTGAAGGAATCTCTCTCTTTGTCATCTCACCTATTCTATAATAGCCTCACTTATCTCAAACACTACGCTGCTTCTCTTACACAGATATCTTGACGTCTCGCCTCTCCGATCTGTCCCCATTACATTAATTTATTCTTCTGTTTTTGTCCCTCTGGGTAATACAGAGTTACAGTCAAGCGTCTCGGAAAACTAGACGCTCCTGAGAATAGTCGCTCTCGGTAGCCAAAAGCAATAGCTAGTCAGAATTTCAATTTAAATACAGCTCCTTTTTTGGTTAATGCGTTAATAAATGATAATCTAATGGTACAAGCGTTAATTGACAATGAATGCCTGTGTTATGGAATTATCAATAAAGCTCTCACAATTAAGCTTAAGTTGTCGCGCGTATCAATTTCCCCTAGATATCTCCAGACACTAGAAAATTCAAGTGAAGATAAACCAATTGTTGAGGCTATGACTTTTATCTCTTTGGACCTAGATGGGTACTTGATGCCGAAACTATGGCTATATATTGTACTTCGAAGCATCCACCCTATGATTTTAGGCAAAAAATGTCTTGAAGATCAGGATGCGGTAGTTCATTCCTGGGAGCAGCGGTTAGAACTTCGAAAAGGTGGAATTTCAGCATTCAGTGTTAAAAAGTGGCGGCAAGAGTTTGAGAATATTCCTTGTCCTAAGAATGAGTCCGCAGAATCAATGGCAACAATGATGGGAATGGTCCAATTTTAAAGGCGTCTATTCAGGATATAAGCAAGGAATTACGTGGGAGGCCAAGACTAACTATTTAGGAAGCAAGAAAACGCTTACCAGATCAGGTCAAGGACTTCGCACATTTATTTGCAGATAACAGTGGGGCAGACGACTTACCTCCGTTGCGTAGTCACATAGATCACGCTACCAACCTTAAGCATGAGGAGGGAAACCCCTTATCACCACCATGGGGCCCATTATATAATATGTCCCGCGAGGAGTTATTGGTTTTGCGAAAGACGCTCACAGAACTCACGAACAAGGGCTGGATCTGTGCCAGCAGCTCACACAGCAGGAGCTCCAGTCCTATTTGCAAAAAAGCCTAACGGCGGACTACGTTTTTGCGTAGATTACCGTGGATTGAATGCTATCACTGTTCCAGATCGCTTTCTACTACCCTTAATTAAGGAGGCTCTAAGACAGCTTTGTAAGGCCTGATGGTTCACAAAATTGGATGTCAAGTCAGCATTTCATTGGATTCAAATAAGAAAAGGCGATGAGTGGATAACAGCTTTCCGATGTAGATTAGGACTTTTTGAATGGTTAGTGACACCATTTGGACTAGTAAATGCACCGGCAACGTTCTAGAGGTACATCAACAAAAACTTACGAGAGTACCTAGACTTTGATGCTACGGCCTATATGCACAATATTCTGGCCTACACAAATGGAACAGAAGGGGGAAACTGGAAGACTGTCCGTAGTATTCTTACTAAATTAGAAAAGATGGGGTTGTACTTGGATATTGATAAATGCAATTTCCTATGTCAACAAGTTAAATACCTTGGCTTTATTGATGAGGTAGGAAAAAGCATCTCTGTAAGGATCCAAGTATCCGGATGCCTGAGGCAACTACGTGGCAGACCAAGCTATGGCGGAAGTACTTTGTTTTTCCTCACTCTCCTTGTATATACTCCAGACCTCACGTACTCTTTCATATGTTATGCTAAGTTTTCTGTCTGTTAGTCAAATAATGTTCTCTAATCGCCTCCGCTCAATCACTAGTTCTTGTCTCTAGTCTCTAGCTTTAGTTACCACTCTCACCTTAGTCATCACCACCATCACCCTCAACTTAGCAACCACTCTTACCCTAGCTTACGCTCGTCACCGCTCTCTCCAATTACCATCAAGTCTCCGACGCCTCAGAGTCACGTGTTCACACCCATCTCTGACAATCTTCATGGACCCAATTAAAGTAAAAGCTATTCGTGAATAGAAAGCTCCAACAACGGTGAAGGGCGTCAGGTCATTCTTAGGCTTTGCAAATTTTTATAGATGCTTTATTGATAAGTGTTCGGATGTCGCGGGGCCACTGATTCAGCTCACCAAAAAATCCGTACCATGGCAATGGGGAGAGGAAGAGAATGGAGCATTTGAGGGACTGAAAAATATATTTGCGTCGGAACCAGTTCTAGCTCAGTGGGACCCAGATCGTGAAACTGTGTTAGAAGCAGATAGCTCTGGATTTGCTTTAGGGGGATGCCTTTCTCAGGTAGATGACTAAGGTAGGCTGAGGCTTGTCGCTTATTACTCCAGGCGACTAAATAGCAATGAAGCAAATTATCTGATTCATGACAAAGAAACACAGTCTATTGTATATTGCTTACAGGAATGGAAAGCCGAACTACTCTCTGTCGCTAAACCCTTTACCATCCTGAGTGATCACAAGAACTTGAATTATTTTTTGTCCAAACGTCTCTTAAGCAAGCGTCAAGCGTGATACAACAATGTACTTCAGCAATTCAGGTTTATTTTGAAATGGCGTCCAGGTGATGCTTGTGACCGACCAGATGCTTTATTAAGACGTGATCAAGACAAACCAGTAGGACTTGACAATGAACGGACAGCCGGCCGGGTTATGCGGCTTCTCCCAGTAGTGCCACTTTACCCAGCCGACGTTGGCTCATACGCAATTGATGCACTAAGTGACGTATCCAATAATTTGCCAAGAGATAGAATAGGAACCCCTGGTATAGGGATAGGAGTCCATGCAAGATTATTTGATGACGATGAATTACAAAGCCTCTGGGAGCAGGGAATTGTCGCAGATAAAGACTGGTGCCGTGCGCGAGATGCAGTTAAGGCAGGGGAAAGAAGTTTTTCACCCGATCTGGCTTTAAAATATTCTGTTAATATAGCTGAGTGTACTGTAGGGGAAGATGGTGTGCTTCGGGGACGAGAAAACAGAGTTTGTGTGCCAGACTATGAGCCCTTACGCACCGCTAATATGCAGCAAACTCACGATAGCCATCTAGCTGGGCATTTAGGTAGAGACACAATGATAGGCATACTACTACGCCGGTGGTTTTGGCCTAAAATGAGAGAAACTGTCTGACGTTTTGTCCAAAACCGTGATGTCTGTGGACGGTCTACAGTCTGGCCAGAGGCTAAATCAGGATTCCTACGGTCTCTACCAATTCCCGAGCGCATAGGCAGCGAACTAACCATTGATTTTATAACAGACCTCCCTCAATCCCAAGGCTGTCAGAACATAATGGCTATCACAGATTGGTTGTGAAAAGATATATTTTTGTTTGGAGCTAGCTCAATGACAGCTGACAAATGTGCTGCGTTATTTATCAAAAATATTATTGTTACTTTGGCTTTCCGCGATTCTTAACAAGCGACAGAGAAAGTGACCAGCTGAGCCATTTCTGGAAGACCTTTTGCGAGCTAACTGGGATAACACAGCGTCTTACGACAGCTTACCACCCGCAGTCAAACGCCAGCGAAAGAGCAAATCAAGAGCTCTACAAATACTTACGAGCATTTACATGCTATGTCCAAGATAATTGGTTTGATCTCCTTCCGCTTGCCCAACTAGCTCTTAATTCGCGACCTAATTCTTCCTTCGGCAATATAAGCCCATTTTTCTTACGTAACAGCTACGATTTGGATCCAATTAGAGAGCCAACTCCACAAAACTGTAAAAAACGTCATCCTGGAGTAATAGAAGGACAAAAATTTGTGCAAAGGCTACGAGACGCTCAAGATTTTACCCAAGCAGCAATGGCCTCAGCACAGCAACGCAATGAAAGTAATGCCAATCACTCACAACGACAACCAGAACGTTTAAAAGTAGGTGATAAAGTGTGGCTTGATCTACGCAATATTAAAACGCCACAGCTATGAAAGAAGTTGGCCTGGTTGCATGCAAAGTACGAAGTTTTTGTAGTCCCGGATGCTTTGACAGTGAAGTTGAACGTGCCGGGAAACATTCACAAACGTTTTCATGTGGAATTAGTAAAGCGAGCTAGTAACGATCCGTTTCTAAGCCAACTACGTGACGATGCACAGAATCCTCCAGTAGTCGATAACCTTTAAAATCCAAAATATGAAATTGATTCCACTCTTTGGGCTAGAACAATAGGTCGAGGTCGTGGCAGATATTGACAAGCACTTGTCAAATGGGTAGGCTGGGTAGAGCCA
Organism: Podosphaera xanthii; assembly: GCA_028751805.1. Lineage (NCBI taxonomy): Eukaryota > Fungi > Ascomycota > Leotiomycetes > Helotiales > Erysiphaceae > Podosphaera > Podosphaera xanthii. The sequence goes on from JAPWIX010000015.1 coordinate 159,388, forward strand.
ACATGGGAGCCCATTGAGTACATTAAAGAGACAAAGGCGCTCGAGGAATTCGAAATGAAGTATGGGTCTATCACAACAAATAATGGACCAGAAGAAGCATACGTTGGCAGGTACGTGGGTGCAGCCGAGCAACACACAATTCAGTAACGTTGATCAAGATGACTAGCAAAAATTTACAGCAAAAAAAAAAAATAAGTCTTCAGAAGTGTAAGAGTCGAAAGATAATTGCTATTCGCAGAATATCTAGAGCTAGATACAAAAGAAGATCTTGAAGTGAAGAAGCAAAGAAAACCGAGAGCAAACATCATATATCTATTCCTAATGTTCAATATTTCCTCCCTTTCTTCGCATTATCTAAATCAAAATCGCATGATCTACAATCTCTGCATTCGCCTCTAACATCTTATGATGCTTTGGTGTCCTTTGTGCAGACAACCAGTGTCTCGTCACGTCTCACTCTTCATCGCAAACGAAACTGTAAAATCAACATATGTTACCGTAAATGTTTGGGGGAATTTGCGTGTCGGAGAAGTTTCAGCTTGAAGCTGCTTAGTAAAGAGTATTCTTTTTGCCTTAGGCACCAGCCTTAAAATTACCAGGCATTGGCCTGTGACATAAATAGGCCTTAGCCTAACGAAAGTCAGGCCTCAGGCCTGTGACAAGAAGGAGGGGGAGAGTTGTAACAGCTGGTAAACTGTACCATTCTTGTAGCCTATGTTGTGCATAGGCTTTCATATAATATTATGCAATGTAGATATTTATGAATGGACAGGGGTCCCTTGATACAGCTCGATGACCCTGAAATTACCTGTTTAGCTGGAATCTCCCATAAGTTGGAAACTTGGAGAATCTTGGATGGGAGTAAGCCTGGGTAGAATCTTCTAGATGGAAGCAACAATGTGTATAGTATTTTCAGATGTCGCAATACACGACTTCGATATAGATTAGAATATTAATTTACCTCTATTCATTTAGTTGCACAAGCGCTCTTGATTAGACTGTCTGTCAGATGGGATGTGTCTGGCACGCTACCAATCCTCGAGCCGGGGAGAGAAAGGGGGGTTGGGCGAGAATAGTTAGAAGGGGAAAACGCGAGCTAGTGGTCTAAGGGACAATAAAGGTGAAGTAAATATGTATGTTGACAGGCGAGGAATGAGAATACCAAATTAACTTCATTTAATGAGTTCTGAGAGGATTGATAGATAGGCTAGAGTATGAAAAACTGATGTTTGTGCTTGGTATGTGATCGAGATCGAATACGTTTTGTCGATGTACCAAGCTCGTTGGTGGCGTTCCAGGTTTCTGTCATAATACAGCATCTATTGTTAAGATGTTTCGGATCCAACTTTAGACTGTTATTTTGAGATATGGCAAGGAAATAATATAGCTACTAGCGGGTCTTACATGTAGATAAATAGCCTCTTGATCCATCTAGATGAGAGGGGTGCGGTTTAGGTTCATTCTTGAGAAATATACTATATTCATCATCATCATAATTTATTCCTTTAGTGATTTATATTGTCTTGAGTACCACCGTCATAAAATTTATAACTTCAACTTTATATATCACAGATTGTTAAAACATACATGGCAATAATAAATTTTTAAAGTCAAATAGTATGATTATGATGAAAAGATATATATTTGAGACTTAGACATTTTTTATATATTTAATGTACAGGAAAGTAGAGCCAATATATACCCGACTTGAATAACATACATAAAACCTGCTAGAATCTCAATACATGGCAAAGGACAGCATGAGAGTTTACTAGAAGCTTCTGGAATCTGGTAGATGTATAGAATTGACTAGATACTATCACTGCTTAGTCATGCTGATGAGTAATAAAGGCCCTCCATAAATTAAACTCATAGCGCACGTGCCAACTTTTATATGTGACTCGGTAATTAGTGGGAACTAAACTAGATGCAGTACTGAACTGCATTAATTTCTACAAAAGGTATGACTGAGGTGTTGCTGAAGGTCTTTCACAGGTGAGAGTAGAGATTCTAGAACTGAAAAGAATGAACTGAGGTAAGAAATAGACTGAGGTTTCTGAAGAGGTGGTTTTCTGATTCTAAGGGTAGCATAAATGACAGAAAACAAACCGTGGAGTTTTCCCTGTTCAGCTCTGCATGTGATATATGTCCTCCTCCATTTGCTCCAATGCTTAGATTTTTGAAAACTCCAGATTCAGACATGCTTAGACAAAACCATTTTAAATAACACAATACTAAACAAAACAATTCTAAACAAAACAATTCTAAACAAAACAATTCTAAACAAAACAATTCTAAACAAAACAATTCTAAACAAAACAATTCTAAACAAAACAATTCTAAACAAAACAATTCTAAACAAAACAATTCTAAACAAAACAATTCTAAACAAAACAATTCTAAACAAAACAATTCTAAACAAAACAATTCTAAACAAAACAATTCTAAACAAAACAATTCTAAACAAAACAATTCTAAACAAAACAATTCTAAACAAAACAATTCTAAACAAAACAATTCTAAACAAAACAATTCTAAACAAAACAATTCTAAACAAAACAATTCTAAACAAAACAATTCTAAACAAAACAATTCTAAACAAAACAATTCTAAACAAAACAATTCTAAACAAAACAATTCTAAACAAAACAATTCTAAACAAAACAATTCTAAACAAAACAATTCTAAACAAAACAATTCTAAACAAAACAATTCTAAACAAAACAATTCTAAACAAAACAATTCTAAACAAAACAATTCTAAACAAAACAATTCTAAACAAAACAATTCTAAACAAAACAATTCTAAACAAAACAATTCTAAACAAAACAATTCTAAACAAAACAATTCTAAACAAAACAATTCTAAACAAAACAATTCTAAACAAAACAATTCTAAACAAAACAATTCTAAACAAAACAATTCTAAACAAAACAATTCTAAACAAAACAATTCTAAACAAAACAATTCTAAACAAAACAATTCTAAACAAAACAATTCTAAACAAAACAATTCTAAACAAAACAATTCTAAACAAAACAATTCTAAACAAAACAATTCTAAACAAAACAATTCTAAACAAAACAATTCTAAACAAAACAATTCTAAACAAAACAATTCTAAACAAAACAATTCTAAACAAAACAATTCTAAACAAAACAATTCTAAACAAAACAATTCTAAACAAAATAATTCTATACAAAAACACGAATTCCGACACTGTCACACCTTGGCCTAGTTTTAACGAACATGGATTGTCTCTTGGCCCATGTGGACCCCGTGTCTTATTTGACTTCCGATCACGAGACAATATCTGGCCTAGTCCATCTCTCTTCAGCTCAAAGGCGCTACCCGTCATTGAGGGTGCCTAAACTTACCTCCGAAAATACAGAAGTATTCCGACAAGCACTCTTAGCCACTACTCCTCCCATTCTTCCCTACGAGGACCCTACCCCCAAGCTCCGAGATGCGGCAGCCTCCTCTGGCATCGCCGCCTTATCAGCTATTCTCCTTTCAGCTAACCCAACGAGGCCTACATGTGCGCTATGTAAGGATTATTTGAACCAAGAATGCGCTTACCAACGCCGTCGGTATGTTATTGCCTGTAACAGTGGTGATACATGTCAGGGTCGAAAGATTAGTGCTATTCACAGAATATCTAGAGCTTGTTGTGCTTGGCACAGACAGAAATGATGGGCATGAAGGACGCATAAGCGGAGTGATGTTCATGCCTCTGCACAAAGGTCACGGAAGAGACGGAGGACCGGCAGTCCGGATGGAGTACGTGGCAAAGTTGGGCGAGAGGCAGCACACATAGTTCTCATTGTTTGTCATGTTTGTCCTATCCATGCACAGACCATATTGGAGTATAAATAGGCCTGTGATTCCAACATAGTAGAGAACACATAGACATCATCTAGTTATAACATAACTCTAAAATCAATCTTAGCTCCTCCAACCAGTGTACGTTCCCTTATCATACACCTAGTAAAACAGAGCTAGATACAAAAGAAGTTCTTGAAGTGAAGAGCTATTTCTGAGGCAAATTCCCAATATATCCTTCTTCGACATTATTCTCCTAACTCCTGTCCAGAGAGCCTTTTCCTTCTTGACAAGCCTCCAGAAAATTCAACTTCATGCACATTTACCCGCGCCGTTATACTCGATCAGTTATCAGTTAGAGAATAATCTCGCTGCATATAAGCTTCCTCCATAAACGTCAATTGACGGTCTCACATATGCTTCACGTTTGTCCCTTAATTAAGTTTGTTAAGGTCATGGTCCAAGCTTGCTATTTATAGTGTTCGTATTAAGATGAGTCAAGCAGCCCGACCCACATTATATGTGTTATAATTAGTAACCCTCGCGTCTCGTGATTAAATTTATAAGCAAGGATAGCTAATGAGTAATTATTAATAAATAGGCCTTAGCCTAATGAAAGTCAGGCCACATGTCAGGAAATGAAATGACAGACAGGTAAGAACTCAGATTAAAGGTTGAAATAAAGCTAGAGAGCTAAGTCTACTCTACAAATACAACTTATATGAATGTTTTCTGTAAGCAACAAAAGAACATATATCGATAAAGATCTAAACGCCGATACTCCGTGGGTATCTTTTCCAAGTCCATTATCCTTTCATAACTCCGTGCCTTAATACTTGACAGTCCTCCCTCCTCTCAAGTGATTGTCCCTATCATTATCCATCATATCAATTTGGCGGCTTACGTGTTCTTGCGTGTCTGTCTAATATCATGCTTTCTGGCCGCTGTTTTTCAGGGTACCTATTATGAAATGCTTGTATTTCTACTCCTTCACCCTCAAGCTTATCCATAGGAATCCATTCTTTGGAATCGTCGCTCCACCTAATTTCGTATTCAAAAACCTCATTTTTTAACTCTGGAGTTTGTTATGTCTTTAAATGATTTGAAATATTCTTCATCATTAACAAACCACTCCATCCCATATTCTTGTTGATTTAATTGTGGGAGTGTAGTTTTTTCAAGTTTTTCAACGTGAAAAACGTCATGTATTTTGCCTATTAAATTTTTTAAATCTAGTTGATATGTTAGATCAGTGACTTTTCTCAGCACTTTAAAGGGGCCAATTTGCTTTTCAGCAAGTTTTTTGCATGGGCGTTTTGTCCTGATGTGGGTGGTTCTTAACATGACCCAATCGCCGACCTGAATATCCATTTCAATATGCTTTCTATCATAGTAATGTTTCATTTTTTCATTTTCGGTTGCCATTGTAGTTTTCAATTTGGTCATTATATCGATCAATTTTTTAGCGTGCATAGCGGCACTTCCACAAGTGATTGGCTCTCCAGGCTCTTCATTTACAATTTGAGAGTTCGGTAAATAACCTTGATCAGAGTAGAATGGGGCCAGACCAGTTACGGCGTGCTTTGAATTGTTCCATGAAAATTCGCAGAGGTCTAGGTATTCGTCCAAATTGTTTTGTTCCAGATTGACATATGCTCGAAGATATGACTCTATTGGTTGGTTTATTCTTTCTGCGAGACCGTTACCTTGCTGGTGCGCTGTAGTAGTAGGTATGTTTTGAAATCCCATAAATGTGCCAAGTTGCTTCCAGAATTTGTTGATAAATTGTTGCCCGCCGTCTGTGATGAAGACTTTGGGAATGCCGTGTTGCCTTATCAAGTTTTTACGAATTACTGTAGCTGTTTTTTCAGCGGTAAGACCTGCGAGTTTGCATGGTATGAATCGACCCCGTCTTGTTGCTGCATCGATACACGTGAGAATAGCGGTGTTACCACTTTTTGTTTTTGGCAAATCTGTGATGAAGTCCATGGCGACTCTTGACCACCTCCCTTCGGGGACTGGTAGAGGATTGAGTTTCCCATGTTGTTTATGCGTCTTAGATTTGGTGCGTGCGCAGATTTGACATCCTGCAACGTAATTCTGAATATCTTGTGTCATACCTGGCCAGTAGTATTTACGTTGGGCCAATTCTATTGTCCTGGCTGTACCCCAATGACCGGCAAGAGGGCTGTCATGGCTCAGCTCTTTTGCTCTTATTCGAAGAGTTTCGGGGATATACAATCTGTTGAGTTTATACCACAACGCTTCGTCTTTTAAATGCCAATCGTAGGGTAATTGTCGTTGTAGCAGATCTGAGGCAAATTTGTCTATCCCCAGCGCATTTGCCATTTTGGGTTTGAACTCTTCTGAAACTAAAGCGTTGATATGTAAGTTATTACTACATGTAGCGTCCTCCTTTAAATTTAATCCCCAGGTAGTTAAGCCATCCTGAGATTTGACCATGTAGTCGGGCCGCCTAGATGGTGCGTCAGCTGGGTTTTTATTTCCTTGGCAGTGGTAAATATCAAAATCGTAAGCGGCCAATTTTTCTATGTAGCTGGATTGTCGTTGATTTGGTCTAACAGTTGATTTGAAGTATTGAAGGTTGGCATGATCGCTGTATATTAGTATCTTGTGTTGTGCTCCTTCTAAGTAGACGCGGAAGTGCATCAAGGCGTCAACCACGGCAAGAAGTTCTTGATCTGGTGTACCATACCAAGTTTCTTTGGGTTGTAGTTTTCTACTCCAGAAAGCTACAGGTCTTTTTACTCCATTGTGCCTTTGTGATAATATGCCGGAGATTCCACCGCCTGAAGCATCCGTTTCCAATATTCCTGGTAAATTTGGGTCCCTTTGTTGCAAGATGGGAGAGTCGGCGAAACTTTATTTAATGTCATTAAAGGATAGAAGTGCGTTTGCATTGAAATCGAAAGGTTTTTGTGTGACTTCTTTTTTTAGCAAGTTAGACATGCCAGCACATCTTTTGGAGTATTGAGAAATAAATTGCCTGTAAAAATTGGTGAATCCTAAGAGCTGTTGTAGTTGTTGTAGACTTTGTGGTATTGGCCATTTTGTTATTGTTTCAATTCTAGTAGGACTAATCTTGAGGCCGTCTTCCGAGATTATGAAGCCTAAAAAATCGACTTCTTGTAATTCAAATGCACATTTTGAGAGTTTGCAATACATGTTGTTTTGGATTAATTTTTCGAGTACGATGGCAGTGCGGTGATGAAGTTCTTGTTTGGTTTGCGCGTATACTAGAAAATCGTCTACGTATAAAACAATCCCATAGCCAAAGTCTCGAAAAACTTGATCGATGAACGATTGCCATGTTGGGGGTGAATTTGCGAGTCCAAATAGCATTACCAACCATTCGAAGCAGCCGTCTGGCGTTCGAAAAGCTGTTTTCCATTCATGCCCTGTTGCTATACATATCATGTTATACGCTGAGATGATGTCGAGTCGCGTAAAGTATTTAGCTCCACGAAATTTGTCAAAAAGATTGTTGATGTTCGGTACAGGGTACTTGTCTTTCACAGTTAGGGCATTGAGCCGACGATAGTCCATGCACATTCTTAACTCTTGAGTGTGAGGTTTTTTGACGAAAAGAACGTTCGCTGGAGCTTGAGCTTTGCATCTGCGGATCCACCTTTTTTCAAGGAGTTGGTCAGTTTGCTTCTTCGCTTCTTCTACTTCCTTTTCTGATAATGTTGACATTGGGACTACGCGCGGGAGTTTACCGTCTGGAATGTCGATTGTCATGTCAAAATCATTGCGGTGGGGTGGCAGTTTAGCTGCATTTGATTTTGAGAAAGCTTCGGCCAAATATTTCAAGTTTTCAGGGATAACAACATCTTCATTTTCTTGTTGTGCGTCGCTTTGTGACAGTGCACTTAAGAACACTTCACTTGTATGGTGACTTGCGATCTGTGAGATGGCACCAGAAGAAGGAAAATTGTTTTCCAAGGTCGGGATGGGTATAGGGGTCGTTATATAGGGGGAGTGTTTTTCTGGAATTGTGAGGGTCAGGACCCTTGCTTATGACTCGGGCTCTTGCCCTTGTATAATTACCTTACTCTCTGTGCGGCGTTGAATGACGTGGATCAGGATGTTGTGGCGCAAAGAGTTCTCGCTTACATTAGGTAACAATTTCTAAGCGCTAGCTATCATTACGATGATCCTTGTCTAGATAATGATCATCGCTTACTTACCCAATTTGGATGATAGCTATGTCCGCGTATATTGGGGAATATTAAGAAAGCTTCCAGAAAGTTCTAAAACAGTTTGTTGGCATCCTAAGGCGTGGAGATTATTCTAGCATCTTCTATGGGTTATTGCAAGTTCTAATTCTATGGCGTTCGGAAGGCTTCGGGGGTGATAGATCGGGATAACTATTTAAACCTGCGTTCTTCTCTTGTAGATAATCTCCATGTACTTCTTAATTATTTAATTTACAATTTTAGAACCTCACTTTTGAGTTATTCGAGTTGAGCCTCTTACAGTAGAAGTGCATCACTCTCATCTATCTCATAGACCAGAGATTTCAGATTTTTTTTATCAGACCATCAATCATCAGTAGGTTCATCAGTCAGATCTTCAATCATCAGTCAGTCTATCAGTCGGCCAAATTACTCTCTTAGTTATTTGTTTCATCGTAATGTCGGGATTCAAGGATGTAGAAATGGATGACGGAATTAGAGTCAGTGGGACGCAAGACTCAGGGAACCAATTTTATATGGCACCAGAATCATGTCAGTCTGGCAGCGAACAGGCGCCCTCATGGGTATCAACCTTGATAAACACCTTGACCAATTTTTTAAGAAATCAACAATCAGTGCAGCAGATTGGAACTCCAGAAAGCAGACCAAGACACTCTCAACCACACCCAGAAAAGTTCTCAGGACTCGACTCTTCTCAGTACCCCCAATTCCGAAGCCTGTTGGAAGCTAAGCTAAAGATTGATGCCAATGCGATCGGTAGTGAAGAGGAGAGAGTTTGGTACGGATTTGGGCGCCTTACAGACGTTGCTTTACAAAGAATTCATCCCTGGATCGAATTCGCTAAAGGAAAGAACGATTTCACCGTTGCGGGATTTTTTGAATGACTAGATAAGGCCTTTGGCGACCCGGAGAAGACAACAAAAGCCATCAATAAGTTGAATACAATATGCCAAGGTAACCGCAATTTCCGAGAATTTCTCCAAGACTTTGAAAAGACTCTATTAGAGGCGCAGGCATGGGATTGGAGCGACGAGGCAAAGAAAGGCTATCACCGGGCTGGGATCAATTGTGATCTTACGGATCGGATGGTTTCGCAGACTGAATCTCAAGGGTATGATGATTTTGTTTCCCAACTACGCATGACGTCGGATAAGATGGAGAGAATGAAAGCTTGGGATAGCAGAAATGGGCATAATCGGATACTCAATGCTCAGTCTACTTCGACATTTGATACCCAAGAAGGTGGTGACCAAATGGACTGGGAACCGACCGCAACAATTAGCGTTGCTGCAGCTCAGCGAACTCCCTCAGGTCAGGTGAGTAAACATTCACGCATTTGAGCAACTTGGGTGTAGCAGGAAGAGATTGGGCGAAGAATTTCTGAAGGCCTATGCATTAGATGTGGGGGGCGGGGCCATATAATAAAAGGCTGCTCGCTGCGTCCCGCGTTGAATCCGAATCGTCGTAATAGGAGTCAGCTGCAGCAGTCAAGGGTCTCCGCATCTGCAGTCTCAGTGGATCTTAATGGTGAAGATGGTTCGGGAAAAGAATAGCCTCTGATAAAAGTCGCAATCAGGGGCTTGAGAGGGAGTGTAATCTGAGAGAAGACTGGAATCGGTTTGAGGAAGTTATGGATGGTGAAACTTTTGTTGTATCTGCTTTAATTAATGATCCTATATTTGCTAATACACTCATTGATGCCGGTTGCCTATCATATGGTCTTTGTGATTCCTACTTTGCTCAGAGAAACAACCTTAAGCGCTTAAAAATAAGACCACGTGAAGTCGTTGGCTTTGAAGGAAAAGTAGCTTCATTTGTGAGTGAAGTTGCTGTTATAAATATGGATTTGGAAGGACACAGAGAGTCGAAAGTATTTCTTTATGTTGCTCCCATTGGATATTATGATGTAATCTTGGGAATGCCGTGGATCATATCTGAAGACGCCAGAATTAACGGTCCCCGATCCGAGATGCTGATAAAATCTACTGGTATAATAACTCATAGTAAGGAATCATTTTTGGCTGCCTATGATCGGACCAAAGGTCCAGTGCAGATATCAGCTATGGCTTTTGAACATTTATCTAGGAGTCTGCACAAGAATAACAAAGTTCAGGTATTTGCAGCAAGCATGAAAGATATTAATAAAGCACTAGCAGGAAAGCAGCGATCAGATCCAGTGATGAGTTTACCAAAGCACTACCGCGAATTTCTAGACGTCTTTGATCATACTAAGGCGGAATTACTACCACCGCTCAGAGGTAAAGGCATTGATCACAAAATTGACGTCGAAGCCTCAGACGGCCAGGAAGCTAAGATACCCTGGGGCCCATTGTACAGTATGTCCCGTGATGAGTTACTGGTCCTCCGGAAAACATTAACTGAGCTGCTTGACAAAGGCTTTATACGCGTGAGCAATTCACCAGCAGCTGCACCAGTCTTGTTTGTTAAGAAGCCCGGAGGGGGACTACGATTTTGTGTCGACTACAGAGGGTTGAATAGAATTACTAGAAAAGATCAGTATCCCTTGCCATTGATTTATGAAACCTTACGAAATATTAGCAAGGCGAAGTGGTTCACTAAACTCGACGTGATTGCCGCTTTTCATAAGATTTGGATTGCTGAAGGAGACAATTGGAAAACCGCTTTCCGGACTTGATACGGCCTATACGAATGGCTTGTTACTCCGTTTGGGCTGGCCAACGCTCCAAGCACATTCCAAAAGTACATTAATTGGACTTTGCGCGAGTATTTGGATAATTTCTGTTCAGCGTATGTCTATGACATTCTGATCTATTCATCCGGGAGCAGATTGGAGCATCAAGAACATGTACGGAAAGTGTTACGGCGACTCAGAGAAGCTGGACTGCAAATCGACATCAATAAATGTGAGTTCGAAACGAAAAGAACGAAGTACTTAGGGTTTATTATAGAAGCTAGCAAGGGATTGCAGATGGATCCAGACAAAATTGAAGCAATTAAGAACTGGGAAGTTCCAACATCAGTAAAGGGTGTTCGAGGCTTTCTCGGGTTTGCTAATTTTTATCGGAGGTTCATCCATAAGTTTGCAGAACTAGCAAAGCCCCTCACAGACCTCACTCGTAAAGATTGCAAATTCCGGTGGAATTCAGAGGCAGATTTCGCATTTCGGAAACTCAAAGAGATATTTATAAGTGCCCCTGCTCTCGGCCAGTTCGACTATGACAAGCCCACGCGAATCGAAACAGACTCTTCGGGATGGTGCGTCGGCGGGACACTTCAGCAACTGAATGATAAAGGGTTGTGGATTCCATGCGCATTCTTTTCAAAGAAAAATAATCCTGCGGAGTGCAACTATGAAATATACGACAAGGAGATGCTTGCAATCATTCGCTGCTTAGAAGGATGGGATGCCGAACTCAGGGGGGTGGAACAATTTGACATTTGTACCAATCACAAGAATTTGGAGTACTTTATGATGGTCCGCAGACTTACAGAAAGGCAAATTAGGTGGTCCTTGATCCTTTCTCGATACAACTTCCGGATAGTACACGTAGCTGGTAAACAAAATAAACGAGCTGACGCCCTTTCTAGAAGAGACCAAGACATGCCTAATAACGAAGCGGACCAGCGCCTTACAAATCGTAGTATCCAACTCCTGAAGCTAGAGGTCTTAGTGGCGAATCAGATTGTAAGGCCCGTATATTCAAACAACAGCCAGAAAAGGCTCCATTCGGAAGGACAAGGGCTCGAGGATCAACATGTCGGAGAGTGTCCGAGAGAGTTGGAAGAGTGGGAATCAGCTGCCCTCGCAGATAAACAGTACATCGAAGCCCTTGAATCAGTTAAAATACAGTTGAGGAAGTTCCCTACTCACCTTGACCTCAAAGTATCAATTACAGAATGTTCTCTCTCGAGTCAAGGCCACCTATTATTCCGAGACCGAGAATGGGTTCCGAACGGGCTAGATTTGAGAACAAAAATAATTCAAAATACACATGACACACTCTTGAATAGACATCCAGGTAGAGAGGTCACGTATGCTCTAATTGCTCGGCGGTTTTTCTGGCCTGGCATGGCTAAGGAAATTAGGACATTTGTGGAAAATTGTGATAGCTGCGGGAGGAATAAAGCGTGGAGAAGTCGACGGCAAGGATTCCTAAAGCCTTTACCAATTCCGGAACGGATATGGTCTGAGATTTCGATGGACTTCATTACTGACCTTCCAATGTCTGAAGGCTGTACAAATATGATTGTAATCACAGACCGGCTAAGTAAAGGTGTACTTGCAGATGGCTTAAAGAATATTGATTCGGAAACGGTTGCTAGATGGTTTGTTAAGAATTATATGCCTCATCACTTCCTTCCAAGTGCAATAGTTTCAGACCGTGGCTCACAATTTACGAGCACTTCCTGGAAAAGACTATGTGAAATGTTGAGAATTCAGCGTAGGCTTTCTACTGCTTTCTCACCCGAAGCTGATGGGTCAACCGAACGAATGAACGAGGTTATCTAGACAGTATTAAGACAATACGTGAAGTGGGACCAAAGCGATTGGTTACAATGGCTTCCAATAGCTGTTTCGAGTATTTGTGGGAGAGACTCAGCATCTACAGGCATAAGCTCCTTTTTCTTATCTCATGGATGGAACCAGAGCCTGTATGAAGATCTAGAAACAGATCTCTCAGATAATGATAGAAGAAACTCTCCAATCGCTAGAGCTGATAAAATTGTCAGAAAGTTAAGGCAAGTTAGAGAATGGGCACAAGCATCAATGGCTGCAGCCCAAGAAGCTCAAGAACATTGGTCAAACAAGATTAGAGATCAAGTCCCAAGTTACAAAATTAGAGATAAAGTTTGGTTAAACTTGCAAAATATAAAGACAGATAGACCAAGCCGAAAACTCGATGCTAGGAACGCTAAATTTAAAGTTACGGAAGTGATTGGCTCACATAGTTTCCGATTGTATACTCCACCAAGAATTCATAACGTCTTTCATTCAAAGCTATTGAGGCCTGCAAACTCGTCACCACTGCCTAGTCAGAGAGTAGACAACAGCCAGCCTCTACCATGCATTGTAAACAAAGGGGAAGAATACGAAATTGACCATATTATTAATCAAAAAAAGGCTCCAGGAAAGGGAAACCATCTAAAATATTTAGTCAAATGGGTCGGGTATGCAAAACCAACATGGGAACCTGAATCTTTTCTCAAAGACACAGCTGCACTTGACAAATGGACAAACCTACCCAGATCAGAAAAGATGAAAATATCTAAGACCAACAAGAGGCGAAAACTAGGCCGCAAATGAGGTCATGAGGAGGGGGGTGATATGAGGGTCAGGACCCTTGCTAATGACTCGGGCTCTTGCCCTTGTATAATTACCTTACTCTCTGTGCGTCGTTGGATGACGTGGATCAGGATGTTGTGGCACAAGGAGTTCTTGTTGGAAATTAATAGGAATCAACCATGGTATCCCTAATTTCCGTTATGACCATCAAGACCGTGATCAGGGATATGCTTCCAGCATATGATGTTAGCTTTGATGACATCTGAAACATCAGGGAAAGTTTACTGTATCAGTGGAACTCTAGCCTTCGACGAGAGTTGTTCCCTTGACACCGTGTTATATTCTAAACTATGTGAAACGTGTTCACATCAATTTACACGTTAGTATTGTTGTATAGTATTTGTATGTATAAGTATCTGTATATCTTATAGTGATTACATTTAAAATAAAATCAATTAATAAATTATAACTTAACATATAATTTTTCCATATTCGAAGTTCTTTGAAATTTGAATTACACCATACCCAACGATATAACTACTGAATCGCCGGGTCTCTGTTCAAATATTATTTACAGATTATGAGACCAACGCTCTAACCAACTGAGCATATTCTTCTGTACTTTGTCGGAAATTTTATCATTAGTTTGATTTGTTTTCCCTTCACTCTAATAACTATTCCCATATTAGAAATACCTTTATTCTAACCTTCTAATCCTTATACCCTTCGAGACAATGTCGGCATCTCAAATTCTTAAGTCTATGAAGGCAGCTCCTATCCTTGGCCAAAAGACATACGATAGGTGGAGTGCACATTTCCGAGATGTCCTTTCACTTTTCGACCTAGAAGATTACATCATGGAATCGAAAAGTCAACTTGAAGCTCGTGACAGCAAGAAGGCATCAGAAAATGACCTGCTTATTCAAAAACAAGATAAAAATATCCGCGTCGCAATCTCTCAACTTGTCCCGGATATTGCGTTTCACTTAGTTGGTCCTACATATACGGCTAAGGAATGCTGGGACAACCTCCAACAATTTTATCGGCCAGATTCGTCACAAGATGTTGACGATCTCTTAGAAGAATTTTGGAGCCTTGCTGTCGAGAACGACGTGGATGTGGATGATTTTGTTCAAAATCTGGCGACTATCAGGGGCAAGATCAGCTTGATAGATTCAAAAGCGACACCTACAGATTCCAGTATGAAGAAGCGTATCTTTAGTCACTTTATCAAGTGTTGTGGAGGATTCTATATGTCAACCGTGATCTCGCTGAAGGACCAGGCCATTACTTTCCAATCTGCCGTAAGTTCTATTAGGGCATCCCAAGCTGTTTATCGGGACTTACATCCAGGTCCAATGATTGCACTACTCGAGAAGGAGCGGTATGAGAGCAATTCAACTCCTACGCCCAGTCAGACCGTCAAGACCTGTGCTCACTGTAAACGCCGGGGTCATTTACGAGAGGGCTGCTTCATATGGTTGGATACCCCGGACGGTTCGAAATGGGCGGCAAAGAATCCAGAGAAGGCTGCTGAGGCTCGAAGGATGCAGGAAAGAGTGAGCAAGAAAAAGAATAAGGAAGCAAAGGGCTTTCAGGGAATGCCAGAAGTTAAAAAGGAAACCGATTGTGACCGATCAGGAGTGTGAATTTTGGAGGAGAATGTTCTGATAAGTGAGGGTCCCGTGAATCTTTGTGACGTTGTACTTGACACTGGCGCAACAAACCATATTTTCTGTGACCAAGCGATGTTTGTCTCAATGACTCCAACAAATAAGTCCATTTTTACCGCTTCAGGTGATTCTATTCCCGTTACGGGTATTGGGAGTGTTGAATTTCAAGTGTTTGATTATGTTGATGGATCTTCTAGTAAGGTTGTAAAGGTGGATGATGTTTGGTATGTACCATCTTGTACTAAAAACCTCATTTCTGGAGTCAAGCTTTTCTCTAAGGGTTTTATGATTCAGTCATCAGATAGAGGGCTTAGTGTTTAGTCAGAAAGTGGTATAGTCATTGCCACTGCCAGTCCTAAAGGAGGATTATTCTGTTTTAATACAACTCGTCTTCCATATCTTCCATCTCCAGAAAAACAGTTTAATGCGTATATCTCAGAAGACGTTCAAAAAACAACGACGGAATTGATACATAACCGCCTTGCTCATGCCGGCCATCACCTTCTTAAAGACATCAGTATTGATGAGCTAGAGCTTCCTATTCTCCGGTCAAAAAAATATTGACGATTTTCGCATTGATAGGGCGACTCTACACACATGTAATGTCTGCAATTCATGCAAGCAAGTTGAGAAAATCAATCGCGGTCCACTCTCGGCTTCATCAGGCATCCTCGACCTAATTCATTCCAACACTTGGGGTAAGTGTCGGGTCCCTGGAATTTTTGGGAGTCTTTATTTTGTTACGTTCATAGATGACCATTCACGGGAAAGCATGCTCTATTTGATGAATAGCAAGTCGGATGTACCTCATTACTTTAACAAGTACAAGGAATGAAAGGAACTACAATCCGGTTGACCTAATAAGGCTATGCGTTTTGACGGAGGCTCTGAATATAAGATAATTGAGTTTGGAGGCATTGTTAAGCAAGTCAGTGCTCCATATACTCAACACCAAAATGGAGTATCTGAGAGGATGAACCGGACAATCGTGACTATGGCCAGATGCATGCTTGCACATGCTCGTCTCCCCCTCCGCTTTTGGGATGCAGCTGTCTTAACAGCTTGTTATTTGCGCAATAGGCTTCCAATTCTGCATGAAAGGTTAACGCCGTTTGAGATAATGAACGGTTATTCACCAAAGCTTTCTCACCTCAGGGTCTGGGGTTGTGTTTGCTATGCCCTTATTGACGAAAAAGATCCCCAAAGATATAAGCTGAAACCGACCTCAAATCGTGGCATTTTTATCGGATACTGCGAGTCTAATACACAGTATCTCGTGTATATTCCATCAAAGCCGGGGATCAATAAGGTTATCACCTCTGCGAATGTCCGTTTTCTGGAGGGAATTTTTTGGGATTGGGATGAGCCACAAGATGAGGAGTTCTCAAGAAGCAATTTGTTTTGGCCTGGGGAGGATATGACTAACTCAGATCAAGAATCAGATGAGCACTCTGATTCAGAGCCGCTTCCTGCCCCACAAGAAAATAGGCCAATAACTTCGCCCATGGTGTCTGAGTTTACAGCTTCAGGTAGCAAGGAAATTATTGCAGGCCCTCGCAACGTTGTGCAGTCACCTAATGTACCGTTAGATTCAGATTCAGAGCCAATAATACAAGTTAGTCCCAGGAGAAGCAGCCAAATCCGGAAGCCTATCGAGCCGCGGTCTGCGTGGCAACCGAGGCCTCGTGCCCTACAAGTTGGAGATATATTGATTCCTCAATCTTACACTGAGGCTATTAATGGAAAAAATGGAGAAAAATGGAAGGCTGCAATTGAGGAGGAGCTAGATTTCTTGCGAAATAAGAAAGTTTTCACACTTATTACTCATGTACCTCATGGGAGAAAGCCTGTGGGCTCACGCTGGATTTTTTAGCTCAAATCGGATGAGAGATTCAAGGCAAGATTTGTGGCTAAAGGGTTTAGTCAGATTTATGGAGTCGACTATAACGAGACCTATTCCCCTACTCTTCGTGCAGACTCTTTGCGGATTTTACTTGCTGTTGCCACTTTTCGCGACTGGGACGTGCATCAAATTGACGTTAAAACGGCATACTTGGAAGGTGATCTGGATGAGGTTGTCTACATGAGGACACCCGAGGAGATTTTTGGAACTAAATACGTTAGGGTTGATAAGGCCTTGTACGGATTGAAACAGTCTGGACGAGCATGGTATAAGAAACTCGACGAAAAACTCCACCTTCTCGGTTTTAATAAGTCGGAGTGCGATTGTTGCAAATATATTCATCCCGAACAACAGATTGTGGTCGGAGCATACATCAATGATCTAGTCATCTGTGGCAAAGTGACGCAGCAAGTTCTTGAGATAAAAGACCGGCTCGCTAAAATTTTTCCTATCAAGGATCTGGGATTAGTCGATACTATCATTGGCTGGAAAATTACACGTGATAGATCCACAAGAACTATGAAAATATCGCAGTCTCATTATTTAGAAGATAAGATTAAATCTTTCGGATTGGAAGGTTCTAAGCCATATACTTCACCTCTTGATGGCTACAACAGTATTTTACCCCCAAAGGGAAATGAACCTCTCGCCGATGAATCAGCTTACATGAGCGCTGTTGGTGGCCTGGGTTATGCTTCGAACGGAACTAGACCAGATATTTCCTTCGCCATATCCCAATTAGGAAGTTTCAATTCTTCACCTGTCAATCGACACTGGAAAAGTGTGTGTCGTGTTTTAAGGTACCTCAAAGGAACTAAAAATTATTGTATTTGTTATTCTTTTGGCCCGCCATCAGTTTCACTTTCTCAAGAATCAAAAGCTGTTCTTTATTCCGATTCCGATTTCGCAGCTGATATAACTACCAGACGTTCCATTAGTGGATATGTGCTAGTGATTGGTGGTGGTCCTGTATGCTGGCAATCGAGGCGACAAAAATCAATTTCAACATCTACAGCAGAAGCAGAGTATGTGGCCCTATTTGAAGCAACGAAGCAGGCTGTCTGGGTCACAGAATTCCTACGAGAACTTCACTCTGCTGATTCACTTATTGGTGATTGTGGTATGACAATTTTTTCGGACAACCAGAGTGCAATTTCTATTGCTAACGGTGCTAACTCGCCTAAGACCAAGCATATTGATGTTGCTTATCACTATGTAAGAAAAAGTGTCCAAGATGGAAAGATAAATCTTAAATATATACCCACCAATAAGATGTTGGCAGATATACTAACCAAGCCATTACCACAATCCAAGGCGAGACCGATCTGTCGCGAGATTTTTAAGCTCGAGTTGGCTGAGTAACAAGATCTTGCTGCTCAGGAGTGTTGGACATTAATAGGAATCAACCATGGTATACCTAATTTCCGTTATGACCATCAAGACCGTGATCAGGGATATGCTTCCAGCATATGATGTTAGCTTTGATGACATCTGAAACATCAGGGAAAGTTTACTGTATCAGTGGAACTCTAGCCTTCGACGAGAGTTGTTCCCTTGACACCGTGTTATATTCTAAACTATGTGAAACGTGTTCACATCAATTTACACGTTAGTATTGTTGTATTGTATTTGTATGTATAAGTATCTGTATATCTTATAGTGATTACATTTAAAATAAAATCAATTAATAAATTATAACTTAACATATAATTTTTCCATATTCGAAGTTCTTTGATATTTGAATTACACCATACCCAACGATATAACTACTGAATCGCCGGGTCTCTGTTCAAATATTATTTACATTTTTACCCATTTCGGGGGGCCAGGCTTTTCCGAATATCTACGGTAGAACTTCATGATGGCAGTGTCTTGACCTCTCAAATCAGTAGCCACTTGCCAAGTTGGTTCTTGGTGCTTCCACTTCACTTTGTAGGTTATGTTACCTGGACCTAGTTTTTCGTGAGAGTCAAGGATATTGTCAAACTCCCACTTTTCAACTTCAGCTTTGCCATTGCTTTGTTCCAAAATCCGACCTCGGATATTCCTTGATTCTTCTTTATTGATGAAACTCTGTCCCGCTAAGCCAACATCAAATGGGTCCTTTCGTCGTAGCAGGCTTGTATGAAATACAGGAAATATTTTCATGCCTTCTGGTAACTTTACTCTACAAGCTCTTTGATATGCCAATAAGACTTCGAAAGGGCCAGCCCATTTGTCATCTATTTTTTTCATCAGCTGGTTTGTTTTCATATTTCGAGTGTTAATGTAGACCAAATCTCCTTCCCGAAAGCTAGGTGCGTCGGCTCTTCTATTGTTGGCATTATCTTCATACCTTTGTTGAGATTCTTTTGATAAAGCTTTTAATTGTTGCAAAATTCTAGAGAAACGGTCTCCAACAGCATTTGCCTTCAAAAATTCTTTTTTCTGTGAAGTAGACAAAGATGGTGGGCATGGTTGTCTTGGCTCAACACCCAGCTTAGGATTATACCCATAATTTGCAAAAACGGTGATACCCCAGTTGTCTCTGAAATTGCATTATTTCCTGCGAATTCTGCCAATGGTAACCATTCAACCCAGTCATCCTGATGAAAACTAACAAATGCTCGAAGATACTGCTCTACAGATGAGTTTATTCTTTCTGTCTGGCCGTCTGTCTCCGGATGAAATGCAGAGGAAGGTTTCAACGTTATCCCTAGTCTTGAACTAAGTTCTCTCCAAAATTGGGACACAAATTGTGATCTGTGATCTGATATAATATTATCGGGCGTTCCGTGTAGACAATACACTCTGCTTACGAATGCGTCAGCCATCTCTCTGGCGTCTAAGGATGTTGTCAGGATAAAATGCCTGTACTTGGTTAAACGACAAACTACAACTAGTAGATGATTATATTTTGTTCCATATCTTATGCATTCAGGGAGTGGTGAGAAATAATCAACTGAAATATCTGACCAAGGTCGAAAAGGCACGGGCAACAGTTGTAGGAATCCGGTTGGAGCAGATCTCGGAGTTTTAGTCCAGATGCATAACTCGCATGCTTTGACGAAATTTCGTACATTATAAGTCATGCGAGGCCACCAATACGAACGCGCAATAAGATCTCTCGTTTTCGTCCTACCTGGATGCCCCGCTGGTCCTGAAGAGTGAGTTTGATAGAGGATCTGTATCCGAAGTTCATCGTCAGGAGGAACAAAAAGTACATCCTTGTAATAAATCCTGTTTTCTATAACTTTACAATCATTGAAAGCAATTTTCAACGATTTTCGTATATCTCTATTCCATTCCAGACATTCTACGTTTTTGAGACATTCAATCATCGCCCTCGCGAGCTTATTTCTAGCATATGCCCTGTCAATCAACTTGTCGATTGGTAAGTCCGTTTCCGGGACAAGAGATATCTTAAAGGACTGGATAGGGCTGCTAGTCTTTATAACATCAGGAAGGTACATACCACTGCTCCAATTGAATTGCAGTAAGTTTTCCGGCTCGTTCGGGTCAAATCGTGATTCAGGCAATACTGTTCATTCTCGATTCTTAACTCGATCGTCATTTCCGTCATATTTATTTGGTCGATCTTCTGGCTTGCAACTCAATGCGTCGGGACGTGTGGCCTTAACTCCCGGTCGGTACAAAATTTGAAAATTGAATTGTGATAAAAACTCCGACCAGCGAACTTGTCTTTGGCTTAGTACTTTTGAAGTCTTGAAGTACTCCAAGTTTTTATGGTCAGTTAAGACTTTGAATGAATCTTGTGTACCTTGCAACTCTGGGCGCCATTCTTCTAGACATTTAATAATAGCTAGTAATTCCTTGTCATAAATTTCGTAATTGCATTCAGCAGAATTATGCTTGGAAGAAAAATATGCCACTGGCTGTAAAAACTTTTTTTTATTGTACTGAGATAAGACGCCTCCCAACGCCCAATTTGATGCGTCAGTTTCAAGAACTGTTTGTTTGCTGTAATCAAAAAATGCCAAGGTAGGCGCTGAAGTAAAAGATTTTTTCAAACTATCAAAAGCAGACTGCTCGTCACTGTCACAGGCCAATGCCTGGTAATTTTAAGGCTGGTGCCTAAGGCAAAAAGAATACTCTTTACTAAGCAGCTTCAAGCTGAAACTTCTCCGACACGCAAATTTCCCCAAACATTTACGGTAACATACGTTGATTTTACAGTTTTGTTTGCGATGAAGAGTGAGACGTGACAAGACACTGGTTGTCTGCACAAAGGACACCAAAGCATCATAAGATGTTAGAAGCGAATGCAGAGATTGTAGATCATGCGATTTTGATTTAGATCATGCAAAGAAAGGGAGGAAATGTTGAACATGAGGAATAGATATATGATGTTTGCTCTCGGTTTTTTTTTCGCTTCTTCACTTCAAGATTTTCTATTGTATATAGCTCTGGATAGCTTGTGAATAACAATCATCTTAAGACCCTTACAGTCACTACCCCAACGATAAACCGTATTTTTTTTAAGCAAATTAATCAGAGGTTGAGCGATTATTGAGAAACCACGAATGAAATGTCGATAGTAGTTGGCAAATCCTAAATATTTTTGAAGATCTTTGACTGTACCTGGGGGCTCCCACGAATTAATAGTTTTTACCTTAGCGGGATCCATCTCTACACCATTAGGTGTCACTGTCAGTCCAAGATATTTGGTTCTTGTTGTCTCAAATTCACACTTATTAATGTCAATTTGTAAGCCTGCCTCAAATAGCCTTGAGACAACTTGACGGACGTGTTCTCTGTGATCTTCTTTAGTGTTTGAATAAATTAACACATCGTTTAAATTATCTGTACAAAAATTGTCTAATGAGTTGTACAATGTGTAGTTGATGTAGTGCTGGAATGACGCTGGCGCGTTACAAAGCCCAAATGGCATTACCAACGATTCAAATAAACCGAAACGTGTAATAAAAGCCATTTTCTATTCATATCCCTCAGCTATACGGAGCTTATTAAATGCAGCGATTATGTCCAACTTTGTGTAATACTTAGCGTGGGAAATTGCGTCGAGAGTTTCTCTGATCAACGGCAATGGATACCTATTTTTTATTGTGACATTATTGAGTCCTCTGTAATCTTGGCA
The DNA here is from genome assembly GCA_028751805.1 of Podosphaera xanthii. Classification (NCBI taxonomy): domain Eukaryota; kingdom Fungi; phylum Ascomycota; class Leotiomycetes; order Helotiales; family Erysiphaceae; genus Podosphaera; species Podosphaera xanthii. Next base: position 181,370 of record JAPWIX010000015.1, read on the forward strand.
AATTCTTACGCCTCCACCAGGTTTTGCGGCAAGCAATAATGGTGCAGCACATCGTGCCCGAGATTCCCGGATAAATCCTTTCTTTAAATTTTCATCTAGCTATTTTCTTACGACTTTTAGTTCTGGTACTGAAAGCGGACGATTTTTGTTGTATGGAGGCTCCATTCCTGGGATTGGCTCGATCTTATGATCCCAGACTCGATGGGGTGGGAGCTTGTCTGCAATTTGTGGTAGAAAGGCTTCATAATGATCTCCGAGCCACATAGGCAACTTATGCATTACCTCCTCATGTGAAAGCACTGGTTTTTTCTCTAAAAACTTATTTATATCTGTTTCCTTGATACGATTAATTTACAAACTATCACTATTATAAAATTCGTTCAGGAAATCGTGATACGAAATTGGAAAATTTGAATGCATGTCCTGCAATTCCCCTTTTTCTAACATTGCATCCACTTTTTCATCCTTACAGAATTTTAGAAAATTCACTGCACTTGAGTAATTGATATCTTTTATAACTGGCCTTTGGCTATTTTCTTTGGGCACGTCGATACTATCACTCTTTTGGTTAAGGGTTAGGAATTTTGAGGTTGCAATAGTAGACTCCTTTTCTTCGATGAAAGTTCTGTTTCTCCATGAGTGTAGCTCTGAAATTTTAGCATAGTTAAATATTTTTTTGTTTTTGTCATAAAGTTTTGTTGTCTTTTTTGGCGCCAACACAAATTTACTGGACATTAGTGGTAGACAATTTTCATGGCAGTGCCTTGAACAAAATAACAGTTCCAAACTTGCCCATTTAATAAGAGGGTTGTGAATTTGTGCCCACGGAATTCCTAAAATCAATGGGTTTTCCACTCCTAACTTTGTGACATAAAAAAAACTCATTTTCTCGTGACGTCCAATAGCCATGGGAATCACTAAGTATTCTGTTATTTGGTCTCTAGTTTGTCCATCTGCAAGACATACGGCACGTGGACGTTCAAGCTTTTTAGTAGAGAGATTATTCAGTGAGACTTCTCGTCTATCAATGAATCCATATGCAGTGCATCCGCAGTCTATCAAAGTGTTTAGATGCACGGGTATAGCATTTTGCGCGGGGAAAAGTTTGGCAGGCACAGACAAAGATTTATCATTCCCTATAGACTTTAAACTAAGAAGTTTTTTATTGTCTAGTATTCTCTGTACCCATCTTGGCTCTCCCAGTAGCCCTTGATCGCGACTATGATCAAAGGCTAATCTTTTCCCTGTTTTGGCTCCATATTTTTAAATTGGCTCTCACAATACTCTTGCTCATCAGTATTAACAAATGAATGTTCCTCAATTACCCGTGCTTGGAAGCTTCCCTGGCCTCTGCCACGAGAAAAGTTAGTCCTGCGACTTGCTCTACCAAAAAAACTTCCGCGGCCTCCCCGCCCACCACCGCGGTGAGCATTTCTTTCGTCAGCTGCCTTTTTAGATCAACAGTCTTCTACTTAGTGTCCAAAAACTTTGCAATAAAAACAAAGCCCCTGGTCGATACACCTTTTCCGTTCATCCTCTCTCATTGCATCTAATTGCATTGGATCCCCATTACTAATTGCCGAATCTATCAGATGGCTCTGCTGTGGGTGTTGGTACACGTTATGGGGGGGCTGAATTTGTGGATGCACGTTTTGAGGGAGTTGAATTTGTGGGTGCGACTTAGCCTTGAATCGTTGGTGGCGGTCGTACTCTTGATTGTTGTTATATAAAGTTTGACATAAATTTTACCAGCCTGCAAAATCACTACGGGCAGGTGGAATAGTCACATGCCTGAGTCCATTTTGTAATTTCTGGAGAAACCTTTTTCTTTAGGGCATCTACCATTTGTTCCTCTGTCTTATTGCTCTTCTTAGCTAGCTGCACAAAGCTACTTAGAAAATTTTGAAAGGGGCGGTTTCCTTGAGACAATAGGTCAAACTTTAGGGTAGCGTCGTGCGCCAAGTCAACGGTCTCGTACTGCCTGTCCAGTCGATTCAACAAATCTTCTGATGTTTTCACATCCCACGCACCAGGGTCATCTTTTTTCTGCTGGACTTGTTCTATTATATCTCTGTTTAGGTGATAAGCATCCCCACCTAAACAACGCAGGATCGTTAAAATTTTGACTTTTTTGTTATCAAAGTATGCTTTGTCTTGGACAAAGTTCAAATTCATTTGCGACTTCCAGCTCAAGTATTGATCCTGTCGCTTTATCACATCTTTTTCTAGTCCTGTAAACTTCTCTGGATCAGAGGTATACCTGTGGGTGGTTCTTTCCATCCTAGTCTTCGTTGATTTTGCCACAAGTTTGGTGTTCTGAGAAACTAACTCTGAAAGCGATTCTTGGCTATTTAACAAGGCGTTCCGGGTCTTCTCGAGTGCTGTCTCTGAATTTTGTAAACAAAGATTTGTGTCATCCAGTTTCACTGCCACTCCTTTATTTTCGCTCTGAACACGGTTAAACTCATTAAGCATGTGGTTCAATTCTGCACCTAGTGCATCAATGAAGTTAATCAAGCATGGCCGTAGTTCCTCGACCTTAAGGTTGCCAGCTCCTTTTAACGCGCACGTCAGAGGTGACATATCGAAAGTCCATTCCTCCTTTTCAATCAACCATTTGATATAGGAAATATTATCTATATTTGCCTCCAAGACTTCAAGTAGTGCTTAACTTACTACAGCCATCACATGATACTTTTTTTTTTTTTTTATAATTTAAAAACAAGCAAAACAAACTAAGCAATCAAATAAACAAATCAATTAAAAAAAACAATCGAGACAATGTGGATCAAGATAAATCAAAAATTTTCAACAAGAAGCGTTCACGCCTACAAGTTTACACAGTGTTTGCTGAGAGACTAAGGTCGAGGTCTGTTAAAATCGAGAGCTAAGATTGTGGTTGTATATTCTGTTAGACACAACAAACTATCACGGTGCGAGCAGGAGGTATAATTTAATAGTATTGTTGTTGCGTAAAGACTAACTCTACAAACGACGGAAACCTTTAGATAGTGGAGCTAAATAGGTCACGTGATTACAGTTCCGTGACACTGAGCGACCACAAAAATTTAAAGTATTTCACCTCCAAACGGCTTCTAAATGAGCGGCAAGTGCGCTACAATGACTTACTACAACAATTTAATTATACTCTAGAGTGGAGGCCAGGAAATATTAGCGACCGACCTGATGCCTTATCCCGGCGCAATCAGGACAAGCCTCGGGGGCTAAGCGACGAACGTACCCAAGGCCGCATAATGCAACTACTGCCACAAGTCCCAGTAAATCTAACAGCGGTGTCTGTTTGTGAAGAAAATGAGTTAGAAAACGACCCCGCGACCGCAGCTAAATTGTTTGAGGATGATGACGTACAGAATCTCTGGAAGCGAGGGGTGGTATATGACAAAGACTGGAGACGAGCGCGAGACGCAGTTCGGGCCGGAGAACGCGGGTTTCCGCCCGACCTAGCTTACAAATTATCAGCTAACATAGCAGAATGCAGTGTAGTGGCAGACAGTGTCCTTCGTGGACGAGAAAACAGAGTCTGAGTACCGGATTACGAGCCCTTACAAACGGCTATCATGCAGAAGACCCATGATAGTCATCTCACTGGACATCCGGGTAAAGACACAATGGTAGGCTTAATACTTCGCCGCTGGTTTTGGCCAAAACTCAGAGACTCGGTTCGGCGTTTCATTTGAAACTGTGACATTTGTGGGCGGACCAACGTGTGGCGTGAAGCAAAATCTGGATTTCTAAAGTCACTCCCGATTCCTGAACGTATTGGGAGTGATTTAACTATCAATTTTGTTACGGACCTCCCATCCTCTGAGGGTTGCACAAACATTATGGTCATTACAGATCGTTTATCTAAGGACGTATTTATATTTGGAACTGATTCAATGACCGCTGAGAACTGTGCCAGACTATTCATTGATCGTTACTACAGGTATTTTGGTTTCCCACGTTACCTTACAAGCGATAGAGGCAGCGATTGGACTAGTCATTTTTGGAAAACTTTCTGTCATCTTACGGGTATAACGCAGAATTTCACAACGTCCTATCATCCACAGTCCAACGCAAGCGAACGGGCTAATCAAGAAATCTATAAGTACTTAAGAGTATTTACTTGTTATGCACAGGATGATTGGATGAATCTTCTCCCTCTGGCAAAACTCGCTCTCAATGGCCGTCCGAATACAGCTATTGGTGGTATGAGTCCATTCTTTCTGAGATATGGATATGATATTGACCCTTTGATGGAGTCAACACCACACCCAGATCAAACTTTTCAGCATCCTGGTAAACTTGCAGCTACGGAATATGCTCGACAATTGAGGGACGCTCAAGACTTCGCTCAGGCTGCGATGGCTTCTGCGCAGCAAAGATACGAACAGAACGCTAACAGATCTCGTCGTCAGCCAGAGAAGTTTCAAGTTGGAGACGAGGTCTGGCTTGACTTACGTCATATCAAAACCCCCCAACTGTCAAAAAAGCTTGTGTGGCAACACCATAAATATGAATTCACGGCTATTCCAGACGCACTGACGGTTGAGCTAAACGTTCCAGGCAATATTCATAACCGATTTCATATCGAGTTAGTAAAGCGTGCGGGAAATGACCCTTTTCCAAGCCAGGTTTGTGACGATGCTCAAAACCCACCAATTACTAACGACTTAGAAGAGCCCGAGTATGAAGTAGAATCTATATTGAGGGCAAGAACAGTTCGACGCGGAAGGGGCTCTAATCGACAAGCCTTAGTTAAATGGGCTGGGTGGCCAGATCCATTTTGGGAACCGGTTATCAACTTAAAAGATACTGCAGCCCTAACTACATACGAGGAAAATTATGGTCCAATAGGAATGCATGATGGACCTCAAGAACAAAGTGCAGGTACATTTGTTGGACCTGCAGAGAAGCATACAATGAAAAAAAGGAGGACAAGAAAGAAGAAAGGGAACTAAAAATACCAGTACACATAATCCTGAGATAAGGAGGGGGGTTGTAACGGCTTGCTAGCCAATGATTCCCTGTAGCCTACGCTGGCTAGCGCAGGCTAAATGTGTAGCTCGACAGGAACCTTCTAGAAGATGCTATGCATCTGTACATTTATTGGAGAGTGGGCACGGGCCATCTTGAAACAGATCATATGATCTGGGCCCCCCACTATTCCTAAGACGCTAAAGCAAAGCAATGGCTGGAACTTGAAAGCACTTCAGAGAAGTCTGGAGAATCTTCTAGAGAGAACTGGGGAGAACGGTGATAACAAGTAGGTTCACGAGAATAAGGTATTACAGGGGTCATTGTTTTGTATAAATATTAGACTTGTCTACTGTAGATTTTCTCTCCATAATTGAGTTATAGAATACCATCATTTATCTGAAAGCCCATTGCTTCACTATCTGATCTGTGACAAAGTTCTACTATATGCACATGCAAGGCTACAATCATTTTTGCTGATTCATCATTCAGCCTTATACTGGTTTAGTGATGGCAAGCGCAGCTCAAGCACAGTTCACAACTATCACAATTACAGATCCCCAAAATCTTACTGCATTTACAACAAAACAAATCCTTAACTGTAGACAAGCAAGATGGGCACTAGAGCTTGCCGAGCTTGATTTTGTTCTAGAATTCCGGCCAGGACTGAAGAATTCAAGAGCAGACGCCCTAACCCGCCGGTCTGAAGATACCAATCCCAGGGCAGAGTACAATCCACCTCGGGACTTGATAATTGCCCCTGAAAAGAATATTGCACATGATACCTCTCTGACTATTCCTTTGTCTTCTTCTTGTTTATCTTTGGAGTCTGATGTCATACTATCAAATTTGGACTTTGTTAAATCATTCATGAAGGAAATACGAGACGCACTTGATTCGGACAAGTTTGGCCAAGAATGTCACGGTCCCTATCAGCACCGTGTAATTTCCTTTTGTTCATAAGTTATGTTTTGTTTTGTTAAATTAATTTTATTATTAAAATATATTATTCGACCTTATAAGATTGTCTGAGCATTGTTGAGGTTTTCGGAGTTCTGTTGTGTTGTGTTTGCTTTTGGGTTACAGAATTCTCCAGGAAGGAATTTGGGAATTCGGGCTTTCAATGATGCGAGTTCCTAGATCTGTGTATAAATAGGTTGTGCTGCGTATGACCAGAAATTCGTGCCACGTCTTATTAATATTTACTCTACCTTGATTAGTAATCAAACACTTATCCACATTTACTAAATTCTTGCCTTAAACCTACCTCATCCCGTGACAAAGAAGTCATAAAAGCTATTAAAACCTCAGCATCTCACCATCCACATGTAGATCTTGCGTCACGCAAAGTTAGCCGCCGGGGGCTACTACTCATTTCCGAGAAGGCCTACGTACCCGAATCTCTTTGCACAAAGATTATCTCAAACTGCAATGACCACCCTGCGGCAGGGCATCCTGGTAGGTCTAAAACTTTTGAACTAATTTCTCGAACCTTTTGGTGGCCAAAAATTAGGGCTACTATTAATCAATGTTTGCGCAATTGCGACATTTGTGCTAGAATCAAGCCAGTCTGACATGCTCCCTATGGTTATCTTAAGCCATTGGAAATTCCTCAAAAACGATGGCAATTGATCTTAATGGATTTCATCACAGGACTTCCAGTCTCATTGGGCTTTGACGCGTTATTAGTAGTTGTAGATCAACTGACTAAAATGTCTCACTTTATTCCCACCACAACAACTTGCTCTGCCTTTGATCTTGCAATCCTGCTGAGAGATAACATCTTTCGTTTACATGGATTGCCAGAATCAGTTATTTCAGATCGTAACCCTGTCTTCACGTCTAATCTGGCACGTGAAATGGCTTCTTGTCTCAAGATTGACCTTTGCTTCAGCAGCGCGTTCCATCCTCAAACGGATGGACAGACAGAGCAGGTAAATTCTATACTCGAGCAATATCTCCGAGGATATTGCAACTATCAGCAAGATAATTGGTTGGATTGCCTCTCAATGGTGGAATTCTCCTACAATAATACTATTTCATCCTCTACTAAAGTGACCCCATTTTTTGCCAATTATGGCTACAATCCACGCTTCCAGATCCTCACGCGCCGTACTGATAAAAAACCAAGCGACATAAAAATACGCGTTCTTAGACAGCATCTAAAACTCCTCGAGGACTTTCTAAAAACTGAAATACAATATTCTCAAGAAATAGCATCAGAATACTCCAACGCATCCAGGATGGCTCCGCCCAAACTCAAAATTAGAGATAGAGTCTGGCTCCTTCGAAGACACATAAGTACCGCTAGACCCTCAAACAAACTGGATCATAAACGTCTTGGTCCTTTCAAAATCTCCAGAAAAATTTTGTTACATGCCTTTGAACTTCACCTTCCTTCAACTATGAAAATACACCCCATTTTTCACGTGTCCCTTCTGGAGCCAGTAGCTCACGACCCTCTACCAGGCCAAATTAATCCACCACCCCCTCCGATCATAGTGAATGACAAGCTAGAATTTGTGGTATAAGAAATACTAGATGCAAAACCTCGAGGAACCAAGCCTTTCTTAGTCAAATACTTGAACGACCCCATTCCATCCTGGGAACCAAATAATTTTATGAAAGACCTCGAAGCGCTCGACAAAATTTTTGCTAAGTATCCAAATAAACAGTTTTCTCGCTCGTAAGAACTTCGCTGCATTAAAAGAGAGGGATATTGTTAAGGCCAGTGCGTTCCAGGGTAAGGCAGAAGACAGATGTGTGGTCTCGGGTTATATACATCAGTGTCCGAGCTCCCGTTCTAAATCCGTGCACGACGAGCGTGTCTGTGACACCCTGCTTCAAGTCTACAACCTGACAGTGCACAAAGGTACCGCGCGATAGATGACAGTTTGTAGTTAACATGTAGCCTGTTGATAGCCGAGTAAGCCAGGTTGTGGTAAGACGGCAACCTTTAAGAATCAGATCCGAGTATCTAGATAGTTCCTTAGTTTTGCAATCTTATATCCTTCTTACTTACTTGTCCTCCCTTGTTCTCATTTGTTAAGTGTCTTGTTCGAACCTTTTATCCCGCGTCCTTGTTTCCTCTATTCACCCTTCGAAGACGGCGTCCAATCTTACAGTTACATTTGCGTCGTAACACTCGACCTTCCGGACACCATGAAAGTTCATTCAGTTTTTCATGTCTCGCTATTAGAGCCTCTTGCTACGGATCCCCTCCTTGGTCAAATTAAACCACCACCTCCACCAGTCATCGTCAATGGGGAATTTGAATATGTAGTTGAAGAGATTCTCGAAGCCTTACCTTGGGGGAAGAAGCCCTTTTTAGTTTAATACTTATACGACCCAATACCTAGTTGGGAACCATATGAACATGTTAAAGACCTAGAGGCACTTGACAAATTCTATGCCCAACACCCAGAAAAACAGTACTACCGCTCGTAGGAACATTGCTTAACTTAAGGAGGGCATAATGTTATAATTTTAATGAAGATGTGTCAAGCCTTATGGATCAGGGAATATTAGATTGGCTCTCGGGAGTTTTGATGCATGATTTTTGGAATTGGTTTCGGGAGCGTCGGCTTATGGGAATGGAGATAAGTATTTCGAAATATCTTGTAATTATTGATAGTCTGTTATTGTTTACTTGTCAGAAGAGTCGGCGCACCTTCATATATAAGAAGAGAAGGACACTATGTATCTTCAGCTTCGCATTTTGTATTCTTTCTACATATCTATCAATTAGTGGTTTTATACATTACCTTCTCTGTCGGTCTCATCCACAGATCTTCTAAACTTGATTTTTATCTTTACTTATCTTATCTTCATCCTTACATTAACCTTATCTTATCCTCTATCTTAAACTCATCTTTTATTCTCCCTTTCAAACGGTCCCTGACCTATCTCCCCTCGAAGACAGCGATTTAATCTCCCTTCCGAGTCTCGCCGTACTAAGTCCGACTCCCCAATATCCCGAAGAAACCAAAAGCAATAAGCAAAGGAGAAAACGCATGCGAAGCCTGCTTAGCTGGCAAGATAAAGGAAACTTTTTCAAAGAAAGCATACGACAGGATGTCTCAACCAGCACGCAGGTTGCATGCTGATATTTCCGGTAAATTGCCAACATCTATACGGGGATTTAATTATTTTCTGGTCATCATTAATGATGCCTCGAGGTGCGGATGGCTGAGACTTCTCAAGAATAAAAGCGCGTCCGAATGTTTGCCGGCTATTCAGGAAACAGTAGCTTATTTACAACAAAATTCTGGTGAAAAGTATTAGAATAAAGGGACTCTACCTTTTAAGGAAGTAAAGATACAAAGTAAGATAAAGTTAGAACCAAGTAGACCTTGATACTAGAAGTAAAGTATATTATCTAAAAGTAAGTAAAGTACAAAATAGAATAATATTTACACGAGAGTAAAGTAACAGATAAAATAAGCTAGCCCAACGATATCCAAAATTAGCAGCATTGAGTGTAGATGAAAAGAATGTTGACTTTGTTGGTCACTTCGCAAAAGGAATATGGAGGAACATATGACCACGTGATATCCAATTCCAACACTCCTCCTGAACGACAAGATCAACTATTTTTCATCTTTTTTCATCTGGCAAACAAAGTATTTTCCGACACAGCAGCTTCGTTTTGCATGGTGGCAATGGCTTCGTCAAAATATCGGCCAGCATTTTATCTGTTGAGACGTATTTCACATTGATGGATTTATTTTGTATACACTCTCTGGTGTAGTGGTAGGCGATATCAATATGTTTTGTCTTCGAAGAACTCGTACCGTTCGCTATCGCTATCGCACTCTGATTATCGGATAGCACGTTCATTCCAGAATTACCAACTAAATCTTCGGCGACTTCTAATTCTTTAAAAACCTTGTGGTCCATATAGCCTGCTTTGAAGCCTCGAAAAGAGCAATATATTCTGCTTCTGTGCTAGAGGTTGCCAAAGATTTTTGTTTTTGATTGCCAACAGACAGGGCCACCGCCTAGAACCAAGAGATATCCACTGACTGAATGTCGAGTCGCGGTATCAGAGGCAAAGTCTGAGTCAGAATAGAGTGCTGCCATTTTTTCTTGCGTAAGATCTTCAGAGGTCGGCCCAAAATTATATTTAATGTAATATTTTTCCGAACCTTTGAGATACCTAAGAACTCTACATACGCTATCCCAATGACGTTTCACTGGAGCAGAGTTGAATCGGCCAAGTTGAGAAGTTGCGAAGGCAATGTCTGGCCTGCTACCACTAGATGCGTATCCAAGGCTTCCAACGGCGCTTGCATAGGCAGTTTCGTCGGCTAGAGCCTCTCCATTATTTGCTGGTAAAATTCCATCGTAACCATTGAGAGGAGAGTAGTACGACTTGGCATCGCCCAGTCCAAAGGAGTTAATCTTATCTCTTATATAGTCAGACTGCGATATAGTGAGAGTCCTCGTCGAGCGGTTACGCGTAACTTTCCAACCAATCACAGTGTCAATTGATCCAATGTCTTTGATTGGAAAACTAGACGCTAATTCTTGTTTTAAAATTATGATATTTTGAGAATCTTTTCCGCATATCACTAAGTCATCAACGTATACTCCGATGATAATTTGACTTGCCGAGTTTATGTAGACGCATTGATCACTATGTGACCTTTTAAAGTCGAGAGACAGGAGCCTTGTATTTAGTTTATCGTACCAGGCTCTTCCTGATTGTTTCAAGCCGTATAGAGCCTTATTAACTTGAACAAATTTTGTTCCGGCCAAGCCATCAGGTGATTTCATGAATATGACTTCATCTAAGTCTCCTTCAAGGTAAGCAGTTTTCACATCGATTTGATCAATTTCCCAATCAAGGAAAGTAGCGACAGCAAGCAGGATCCTTAAAGAGTCGGCACGCAGTGTTGGAGAGTAGGTGTCAAAATAGTCAACGCCATAGATTTGGCTAAAGCCTTGGGCAACAAGTCTCGCCTTGAATCTTCCATCTGACTTAACAGTAAATACCCAGCGAAATCCGATTGGTTTCCTTCCATGAGGTACATGAGTCACAGGGCTGAACACCTTCTTTTCTTGAAGGGATTGAAGCTCTTCATTAATAGCATTTTTCCAATCTGTGCTATTTATTCCGTTTATTGCCTCTTTATAAGTTTGAGGGATCGGGACATTACCTCCGACGTAAAGTGCGCGAGATTTGGGTTGCCATGCAGAGCGAGGCTCGATCGGAATTCTTATGCGGCTACTCCTCCTAAGCGCTGGAACCTCGGGATTGTTTTCACTGACGTTACGAGATGAATCTTGAGTTTCATCGGATAGTGATAGTTCAGGGTGAGAGGTTTCTGTATTATTGTCTGTCAATGTAGGTAGATTTGGTTCAGGAGATGAATGGGATAGAGAATTTGGAATATCGTTGGAATGTAAACGAGAATCAATTTCTGAGTCTGAATCTGAATCTGAGCTAGAATTCAAGTCTTGATCTTTTGTAAGGTCTAGAGAATTTTGAACTTCGTCCGCTTGAATATCTAAGTCCTCGTGCAAAGCTGATGAATTTATGCCCCAGTCCCAAAACGAATCTTCTAAGAAGTGGACGTTTGCGGAGATGACGATTTTATCTCGTCCATTTTTTGATGGGACATACACACGATATTGCGTTGAAGATTCACAATACCCTATAAAAATACCTTTAGCTGATGTAGGTGAAAGCTTAAATCGTCGCGGATCATGTGTGTCAATCAGAACAAAACAGATACACCCCCAAACTTTGAGATGAGAAATTTTAGGGACAATACCATTCATGACTTCGTAAGGCGTTTTCTTATCAGGGAGCAGTGGTAGTCTATTCCGGAGATAGCAAGCTGTGAGGACAGCAGCATCCCAAAAGCGTAGGGGAAGGCCCGAATGATTAAGCATGCACCTGGACATGGTAATCAAAGTACGATTTAGTCTCTCTGATACCCCATTTTGGTGTTGAGTATATGGGGCACTGACTTGCTGAATTATTCCCCCGAATTTGATAGTTTTAAATTCAGAGCCTCCATCAAATCGCATGGCTTTTATTTTCCGACCGGATTGTAATTCCTTTTTGTCTTTGTACCGATAAAAGTTATCAGCTACCTCTTTGGTACTCTTCAATAAGTAAAGCTCACTTTCACGCGAGGCTTCATCAGTAAATGTCACAAAGTAGCTACTTCCGTATATACCAGAAACACGACATTTACCCCAAGTGTCGGAGTGCACGATCTCGAGGATATCAGAAGACTTTAATAATGGCCCACGATTGATTTTTTCTACTCGTTTGCAAGATAAACACACGTTGCAGTTCTTAAGAAAATTTGTGTCTACAGAAAAATCGAGAATTTCGTTGGGCTTTATGTTAGGGAGATCAAGACTTGTAATATCAATACTCTTGAGGAAATGAGCACCAGCGTGAGCATATCGATTATGCATGAGATTGGTGGCAGATGTTTTGGCACCTTGTGACAATAGAGTGTTGGGGGTATTTTTAAGATGGGACTCAAAGTAGGCAGAAGAGTTTTTATTAGAATTGTTAAAAGTATTAAAGCAAAGAAGTCCTCCCCTAGGACTAGCTGTAGCGATGACAACATTCTTATTGGAGAGAACACTAAGACCTCTGCTAGATGAGTGAAGGCGGAAACCATTTGAGAGAAGTTGAACCCCTGATACAAGGTTCTTTGTGCATGATGGCACGAACCAAACGTTATCTATTTTTATCATTCTGCCTTGACTTCCACCTTTGAAATTGAAGACTTCAAATTGAATAGAGCCTGTACCAGATACAGGGATGGAATGACCGGAAGCGGTTAAAACTGACTTGTCGATGGGAGATATTGAAATAAACATAGACCGGTCATGAAAAATATGGTTGCTGGCGCCGGTGTCAAGCACAACACTGTTGTCTTTAGATGAGCTGGATGAAGTTAAAACATGCTCCTCCATAACCCATGCACTACCTTCGACGGCTTCCTCAATTAGGTCGATATCGCTAGTTGATCCGTTTGTTTCCTTCTTACGGCCATATTTTTCTTGAAGTCTCTTGGCTTTGGCAGCTTTTTCAGGATTCTTCGCCGCCCATTTTGTGCCATCAGGGTTCTCCAACCAAAGAAAGCAGGTTTCACGGGTATGTCTTTTTCGTTTACAAAATGCACAGGTTTTGACGTTTGAATCGCTCGCAAGGGACGCAAAAGGAAAGTTTTCGCTGCTTTTCGTAGAAGATTGTGACTCCCGGATAGAGTTAACTGAATCGGCAAATGATATTGAATTGTCATTTCTCAAAACGGTGACTGCTCCCATGTATAGTCCTCCGCAAGATTTGTTAAAATGGGAGAGCAAACGACTTTTCATGTGTATATCAGAAGGAGCTTGGGCCATATCCTCAGATGCAATTCTGGTCTGACGACGTATCAATTCTTCGGCATAGGTATCTACGTCAACCCCATCATCCATACTGAAACTCCAGAAATCTTGAAGCATGTTACAGACGGAGTCTTGGCACCTTGGCTTGTAATATTGCTCAAGAGAAATCCAAATTTCTCTTGCAGATGATTTTCCATGCACGAGGTAAAAAATTTCCTCGGGAATGAGTTGGACAAGCGCAGCACGAAGATTTCCATCTCTTTCATTCGTAGTCTTGAATTGTCCAGTAGAGCTTCCGGCGGAACCAATTTCGGGTTGTTTTTCTAAGTTTTTGATTGATGTTCTGATCAAGTCGACAGCCCCAAGATTTTCAAGGACTTGCTCCACTAGGTACTTCCATCGGATGTAAGTGGATTTACTAAGTTTCGGAGCATTACGAAGACTCTTAAGAATGTCTGCTGTGGACATGATGCTGAATATAGAGGGTCTAAGTAAGGATAGAAGAAACCTTGAAGTTAAATTTGAGGCTCAGATGGTTAGAGCTTCAGTCTCATAATCTATTAGAATAAAGGGACTCTACCTTTTAAGGAAGTAAAGATACAAAGTAAGATAAAGTTAGAACCAAGTAGACCTTGATACTAGAAGTAAAGTATATTATCTAAAAGTAAGTAAAGTACAAAATAGAATAATATTTACACGAGAGTAAAGTAACAGATAAAATAAGCTAGCCCAACGATATCCAAAATTAGCAGCATTGAGTGTAGATGAAAAGAATGTTGACTTTGTTGGTCACTTCGCAAAAGGAATATGGAGGAACATATGACCACGTGATATCCAATTCCAACAAAAAGGTCGCATTTTTTACGGCAGGTAATGGATCTGGAGAATTTGGACAATCATGGAAAGACTGTTGCCGACAATTGGAAATTGAAGTACAACCCTCTCCTAGATACAAACATTCTCTAAATGGAGACGCTGAACGAGCAATTGGTTATTTGGTTCAACTGGCAAAATCAATGATCTTTCATGCACAACTAAATTGGAAATCACATTGGTGTTACGCTATTGTCCATGCAATGCACATTTGGAATAGACTTCCAACATCGGCTTTACCATATGGTCCTGAAGATACGCGTCCCGGCTCTAACGTGACTGCGAAAGTTAGAACCTCAGGAGCTAGCTCGGGCTTTGCCGTTGCCAGAACCCGACTAGGACCTTCAAGCCGGAAGATCACCATCTCAGCACTTCTTTAAACATTGGGTGTAGATCACCATTTCGGCAACTTTTATTAGCAAAGCGTAGATCATTCTCTTTAGATTTCAGAATTTAAACTCGGAACCTAGTGTCCCGAGTGAGTCAGGGTCAAGGTATGAAGTATGACCAGGGCGGGAGTTATTTGGAGTTATTTGGAGTTAAGGGCAATGGATCGAGAACGGACTCTCTTCTGAAGAGCGACCATGGTTACAGAAAGGAGAAGGGAAGGGAAGTATAAGAAAGGCTACCTCTATGTATATTCACTCCTTACACACTTCTTAATTAACTTTCTTCAACCTACATTTGAGTGTTGGAAAATGAAGAGTTTGATGTTCTAGAACGCTAGCGCCACCATCGTTTCTGTTTTTTCCCAACAAGCTCAACACCATGGTCAATCAATATCCTCGCTAGCATGTGTTTGTCCGTTGTTAGGTCCTATCTCACATCGCATACGACCATTACAAAATACTCGTATTATTTATTTTTGGGTTGTTCGTATCTTAACTTTTCCTAGTTTTTCCTGGTGGCTGCTCAATATCTATATATACATGTATTGTAGTTAGATATAAAAAATTAAGATTTTTGAATTGACGGTTATAATCCTTACGATTTTCTACAGATTATGAGACCAAGGCTTTACTGAATATCTGCCGAAGTCTTTATAAATTGGCTACCTTACCATTTGTTGTCATACTTCGGATTTATTTTCAAGCAGTTTCTTTTACTACTTGAATTTCAGTTTGTTTCGATTTCCATTTGTTAATTCTCATAATTCTTCGGCTCTACATTCTTTCATTTCTTGATACCATGTCTACTCACGAGATCCTAAAATCTCTTAGACGTGCTCCTGAGTTGAACAAATCCAGTTATATGAGATGGAGCAAGCTGTTTATACAAGTCCTTACTAATCTTCAAGTTGAAAGATATGTGACAGGAGGTTTGGTACCAGAAGCAAGTACGCCAATTGCTGATGATTTGAAAAAGGCGGAATTAATTAATTCATCAAATTCTCAAGATGGAAACATCAAAGCCGCATTGTTTCAATTGGTACCGGAAACATTATTTTATCTTATTGAAGACAAGGAAACTTCGAAAGAAATGTGGGGCGCGATCCAAGAGTACTTCTCGCCTTACTGTTACTCTAGTATTAACTTGATGCTCGAAGATTTTTGGAAATTCTCGATGGATGAAGGAACCGACGTGGACATCTTTGCTGAAGAACTTATTAAGCAACAGACAAAAATTACTTCAGTTGATAGATCGTAGCGCCCTTCGGATCTAATTATGAAGAATCGAATTCTAGATCATTTCGATGGTTATCGTGACGGTCATTACAGCGGCACTGCAACTATGTTAAGAAACAATCACAAAGTCACTTTTTTTGACGCTGTCAATTCCTTGCGCACTAATCAGATTAACTATAAGCGAAATCATCCTGATCAAATAATAGCTTTTGCTCAGGGGGATAGAAAATCCAATGCCCCTTTGTCGACAAATAAAGTTAAGACTTGCGCTCACTGCAAACGCAAAGGTCATACTCGGGAATCCTGCTTTATTTGGTTAGATACTCCAGATGGTTCGAAATGGACTGCAAAGAATCCAGAGAAAGCTGCGAAGGCGAGAAAATTGAAAGAAAAACGTAATAAAAAGAAGGGTGAAAAGACCTCTAAAAGTCTCTCTGACAACACAAATGATTATGCTTCGGATGGTGTCTGGGCAGTTTATGATCACGCTCTATCCATGAATTATTCAAATCATACAGATATTATCCTTGATACTGGTGCATCACATCATATATTCAACAACCGCTCCCTATTTGTTTCCATATCTCCAATATCAAAAACTATCCAGACAGCTTCAGGCGAACGAATGGCTGTCTATAGTACTGGCGCCGTGAAATTCACGATATTCGACTTCGAGAATAAGGGTAGGAGCAAAGTTATTGAGGTCAATAATGTGTGGTACTTACCGTCATGTACAAAGAATCTGATATCTGGGTCTCAGCTTACTTCTTTAGGCTTTAAGATTAGCTCTAATGGTCAAGGATTAGGTGTTTACTCTCGTTCAGGACACATCATTGCAACGGCTCGGTCCAGGGATAGCCTTTATCTTTTTAATATGTCACCAAACTCTAATTCTAGCGTTGATACACAATCGTTAGAAACTTCATTCCTCTCGCATAAAACAGATAAGAATACCACAGACCTTATTTACCAGAGGTTTGGTCATATTGGTCTCCCAATGCTTCGAAAAATTGTTACATCACGTCTAAAAATTCCTATAATCAAGAAACCTAGCTTCCGAATAGACGAAATATCTCTGAGTTGTTGCGATGTTTGCAATTCATGCAAACATGTCGAAAAGATCAATCGGAATCCTGTGCCTAAAGTATCAAATTTACTTGAGCTAATTCATTCCGATACTTGGGGAAAATGTCGTGCTACGGGTCTCTATGGCAGTCTTTATTTCGTATCCTTTACTGACAACGCATCTCGGTATTGTGATATTTATCCTCTCCGAAGTACTCAAGAAGTCCCAGAGAAATTTCGTCTATGTAAAGAGAAAAAGGAGCTTCTGACCAATCGTCGGATAAAAGCAATGCGTTTTGACGGAGGAACTGAATATAAGAAAGTTGTATTTGGTGGCATCGTTCAGCAAATAAGTGCACCATATACCCAACATCAGAATGGTGTTGCTGAAAGGATGAACCGAACCCTAGTCACGATGGCTAGATGTATGCTTCTTCATGCTGGTCTTCCACTTCGGTTTTGGGATGCCGCTATTTTAACGGCATCGTACTTACGCAATAGGTTGCCTTCTCTCGACGATAAGAAAACACCATACGAATATATGAGTGGAACTTTACCTTCAATTTCTCACCTTAAAGTTTGGGGGTGTTTGTGTTATACACTTATCAATGAGAAGGATCCTCAAAGATACAAATTGTCGCCAACGTCACAAAAAGGTATATTTATAGGCTATTGCAAATCTACAACCCAATATCGAGTTTATACTCCTTCAAAAAAGGGGCGGGACAAAATAATATTTTCTGCTAATGTTTGGTTCTTTGAGGACAAGTTCTGGGATTGGGAAAAATCATCTACAGAACAATTTGATGATCAGACCGAACTGCTTGAAAACCCATACGATCGCACCTCTAATAATTTCGACTTGGAATCCAGTTCCGATTCCGAATCGAGCTCTGATATAGACACTAATTCGATGAACCCTTCTACTCACGCCTCTCCAGCTCCTATTCCCCCAACTTCTTCAGATGCCTCACTACCTCCACTTCAAGAATCCTATGATGATATGAATGCAGAAAATGCGTTACGGCCAGAAAATAATTTACCCAAATCATATTCAGAAGAGCCTATTGTTAGGAGGAGTAGTCGCGCTCGAAAGCAGATCCTACCTAGATCAGCTTGGCAGCCGAGATCCGATGCGGTTTACGTCGAAGGAAGTTTTTAAATCCCTCAATCATACAAAGAGGCGATAAATGGACCTAACAGAGATAAGTGGCAAGGGGCTATAAATGAGGAGTTTCAGTGACTCAAGGAAAAGAATGTCTTTACACCTGTGATACATGTGCCTCATGATAGGAAGCCTATTGGATCAAGATGGGTATTCACAGTTAAGTCCGACGGGAGATTTAAGGCCAGGCTTGTTGCACAAGGTTTTGGTCAAATCCCAGGAGTCGACTTTTATGAAACCTACTCTCCTACGTTGCGCATGGATTCTTTAAGAATTCTTCTCGCCGCTGCTACCTTTAATGATTGGGAAATTGACCAAGTGGATGTTAAGACCGCGTACCTGGAGGGGGATATTACCGAAGAAATTTATATGAAGTCGCCTGAGGGATTCAACGATTCTAAATATGTCAGGGTTAACAAGGCTCTCTATGGCTTAAAGCAATCTGGAAAAGCATGGTATGATAAGCTGAGCCTTCAACTTACTTCCCTTAATTTAAAAAGATCTGAAAGTGACTCTTGCATTTTTATTTCTCCTCGTAAGCGATGCGTTATTGGTGTCTACGTTGACGACCTAGTGATTTGTGGTGCGAAGACACACGTTGTTCAATCTATCAAAGATCAATTATCCAGTCGATTCCCGTTAAAAGACTTGGGTAAAATTGATACTGTTATTGGCTGGAAGATCACCCGAGACCGACCTACCAGGACATTAACAATCTCACAGTCTCACTATATACAGGATAAGATTAGGTCATTTGGTCTTATGGATGCTAAACCATTTACCTCTCCACTAGAGGGATATGATGCGATTCAACCAATGCGGGATGGAGAGCCTTTGGCAGATGAGTCTGCTTATGCAAGTGCAGTCGGAAGTCTTGGTTATGCTTCGAACAGCACTAGACCTGACATTGCCTTCGCAACTTCACAATTAGGCAGGTTTAACTCGTCGCCGACCCAGCGTCATTGGAATGCTGTATGTAGGGTCTACAGGTACCTCAAAGGCTCTGAGAATTTTTCTGTTACCTATAAATTCGGTCCATGCTCTCGTCAAATTACACCAGAAAATATGGTCACATGTTACTCTGATTCAGATTACGCGTCCGATACCTTGACTCGTCGATTGGTCAGTGGCTACGTGCTGATGATTGGAGGAGGCCCTGTATCGTGGCAATCTAAAAGACAGAAATCAGTCGCGACTTCTACCATGGAAGCCGAGTATATTGCCCTCTTTGAGGCTTCGAAACAGGCCATTTGGTTGACAAGGTTTTTGGGAGAACTAAATCTAGATAAAATATTGATAGGTAGAAGTGGGGTCTTGATAAAAACTGATAATCAAAGTGCGATTTCTTTGGTCCAAGGCAATAATTCGAAAAAAGCTAAACATATTGATGTTGCCTACCATTTTTCCAGGGACTGCGCCAAGAGGGGGGAAATTCATGTGAATTATGTTCGCTCCAACGAGATGTTGGCCGATATCCTGACAAAGCCACTATCCTATCCAAAGGCGAAACCTTTATGCGAAGAATTATTTCAACTGTAATGGGACTTGATGTGAACTGATCTCGTCGGTCAGGAGGAGTGTTGGAAAATGAAGAGTTTGATGTTCTAGAACGCTAGCGCCACCATCATTTCTATTTTTTCCCAACAAGCTCAACACCATGGTCAATCAATATCCTCGCTAGCATGTGTTTGTCCGTTGTTAGGTCCTATCTCAAATCGCATACGACCATTACGAAATACTCGTATTATTTATTTTTGGGTTGTTCGTATCTTAACTTTTCCTAGTTTTTCCTAGTGGCTGCTCAATATCTATATATACATGTATCGTAGTTAGATATAAAAAATTAAGTCTTTTGAATTAACAGTTATAATCCTTACGATTTTCTACATTGAGTTATTCGAGTGAGGCCTTTCACAGTGACCCCCATAACGGCATTTTCGGACAAGACTATAACACTTGATAAATTATGCGTATTTGGTTGCGCAGCGTTCCCATTAGTTTTAAAAGAAACTAAACCAGCTTTCTCAAAGTTTGCCCCTAACATTGAAACTGACTGGATTTTATAGGCTTACAAAATAATTCAATTTGGGTTTTACTAAACAGGAGAACAGGTGCCAAGCAACGTAGTGTGGATTGCGAGTTCAAAGAACACATCTTCCCTGGCACAAGCATTCAATTATTAAATCCTACTCAAGGTAATAGAGTCATTAGGGACTCGGGCCAAGATCTAGAAAGTCGTAGACTTAGATCAATTCAAAATAGAGTCATTGGGGACTCAGGCCAAGACCTAAGTATTAGATAAGGTCAAAATATTAGTGTCATCGAGGACTTGTATTCAAGAAATGAAAGTCAGCAACAGCTGCAAGAACAGCTCAATAAAGTCAATGGAGACCTAAGCACAGTTACTACGAAGTCATTGGAGACTCCAACAGCTAAGCAAACCCCAGCCCTTGACAAATCTAATCTTCAAATAATTACTCGCTCCGGAAGAGTAGCTGGTCTTAATACTGACAATAAAAGCAGTGAGGGATTTGGGAGCAGTGTATCTCTCATGGTGAAAGCATTAAATGCTCTGCATATTAAACAAAGCTAAGATTCAACTTCAATAGGTGCCCCATCTGTACCATTTGAATCGCTAACTTTAGAACAGGCGTTATCAGAAAACAGAGAAGCATGGGAAGCTTCAATACTAGGTGGACTTCAATCATTGGAAAAGAATGATACTTTCGAAATCATTAAAGGTGACTTTTTATCAGCTAATGGGCGCAGACTAATTTCTTCACATTGGTTGTTGAGGAATAAGCTAAACTCAAGTGGATTAATCGCTCGCCGGAAAGCAAGAATAGTTGGAAAGGGATACGAGCAGCAGCATGGTATCGACTACTTCGAGACATTTGCAACTGCTATTCGATATGCTACTTTACGAGCAGTACTTTCATTTGCTGCTGTCTACGACTGGGATCTGGACCACTTAGATGTTGATACAGCATTTCTGAATCCTACTCTAAAAGAGCCAAATTATATGAAAATTCCGGAATATTTTCATCTACTGCACCCATGGATCAAAAACGCTGAGAATAAATACTACCTCAAGCTGAAAAAGACGCTTTACGTACTAAAGCAATCGCCTCGTGAATGGTTTCTCGAAGTTAAACAATTCTTTAATGAATTAGGCTTCAAACAAGGAGAAGCAGATCCTAACCTATTTATGTCGTCACCAATGGGGGAGAAAGGAGAACGAGTTTATCTTCTTTTATTTGTTGATAATTTGCTCATATCTAGTCGTCAAAATCTGCTTGATATTGTAAAGTCAAAGATTATGAAGAGATGGAAATGTAAGAATTTGGGACCCGTGGAAACATTCGTGGGCTTTCAAGTCAAGAGAAATAGAGCAAATCGCAGCCTGTCCATAAATCAGTCTTTACGTGAGAAAACTCCTTGAACGTGTTGAAATGAAAAGTTGTGATAAAGTATCGACACCACTTGTTACAGGGACTGTTCTTAAAGACAGAGAAGATGATGAACTACTGGATGACGACAACTCTGCGTTATACCGACAAATTTTGGGATCAACTATCTATCTCTCTAATGGCACTAGACCCAATATATCATATGCAGTTGGATAACTTGCAAGCTTTACGACAAAACCAAGTTCATCCTGCCTTAGCCATACAAAACATCTCTTAAGGTATCTCCAGAGAACAACAAGCCATGGTATCACTTATTCTATTAGACAAAATATTGGCTCCTATGTAAATCCTAAGTCTAATGTGTTTGACATTTATACTAATGCAACTTGGGGAACTGAGGAAGACCAAAAATCTTTTCAGGGCTATGCAGTTACCTACAATGGGGGAGTAAACTCATTAACATCACAATGGCAGAAAAGCACGGCTCTAAGCAGCATGGAAGCTGAGATCATTGCTGCAAATGAAGGAGCAAAAGTAGCAGCTTGGATGGAAAAACTTTGGCTGGATCTAAAATAGGAGCGATATGTACCAACACTCTAGTGCGACAATCAAGCCGCGAAGGAGTTCTGTAAGGACTCTGGTAAGTTCCATAACAAGGCAAAACATATCGAGACTCGATATTTTTATATCAGAAATGACATGTGCGCAACAGTATTACTCAATATCAAGAAAATTGACGGAATGGAGAACCCTGCGGAAATACTAACAAAGCAGCTTTTCAGACGAAGGTTTACGACAACACACCAAGACACTAGGTGTCGGAAGTTTGGACTGATAACTATCGGGATACCACAGCACAGTTGGAGCTTGACAGCTGAAAGTCAAATAGAGATTAGAAAACTATATACATTTAATACATATATCTACCAGGGACACTCTTGTATCGGGACATACATATATGCTGAGCTGAACTGCTGTCACAGATCAGATAATGAAGCGGTAAGCTTTCAGGTAAATGATGGTATTCTATAACTCAATTATGGAGAGAAAATCTACAGTAGACAAGTCTAATATTTATACAAAACAATGACCCCTGTAATACCTTATTCTCGTGAACCTACTTGTTATCACCGTTCTCCCCAGTTCTCTCTAGAAGATTCTCCAGACTTCTCTGAAGTGCTTTCAAGTTCCAGCCATTGCTTTGCTTTGGCGTCTTAGGAATAGTGGGGGGCCCAGATCATATGATCTGTTTCAAGATGGCCCGTGCCAACTCTCCAATAAATGTACAGATGCATAGCATCTTCTAGAAGGTTCCTGTCGAGCTACACATTCAGCCTGCGCTAGCCAGCGTAGGCTACAGGGAATCATTGGCTAGCAAGCTGTTACAACTGTATAGAGAAAATATAACTCTACAGACGTAGGCTCTGCGGCTTTGCTGGCCGTCCTGAGAGTTAACGAGGTCTAGGTAGATGTTAAAACGATTGGTCATACTTTTATTTAGACGTTTCAATTTGATTATACTTGGTTTGTAGACTAAAGCTTGAAATGAAATTCATACATTGGTTTTAGATATCTCGGCATGGGGGAGTGTCAAGAATTGCTGAGTCATCTAGCTAAACTTGGCACAAACAGAAGGTCTGAGCGACGTCTACATGATGGATTTTATCCAGGTTTCCCAAGCGCCTCTGGTGGAAGAGGCTCCAGCACCTCATCCCCTATCAGCACAGCCAGCACGGCCAGCACCGTCGTTGTCCCCAATTCCCCTTCCGCCATCACCTCACCCTTCCACTTCTCAAGTCACCAGCACTGTTCAGGCGAACTGGCCAATTTTACAACCAGTTCCTCCCTCAAAACGTGCATGGCTGCAGAGTACATTCTCGGCCACTAATACATTAGAAAGCGAGCCTAACCTAGCTCCCGCGTACCTACCCAAGGAACTTGTTGAAATAATCAGGTCCCGTCAACGTCAGGAGAGAGACTGGCACATACGACTTTTGATTTGTTCAGGCTTAATTTGCAACATTGATAGCACGCTCTCCTCCTACAAAGGAGAGTTAGAAAAAGAGGAAGCCGAGACTATCCGCAGCTATTTGCATCAAGCTATTGCTTGTCTCGTTGCCTCGGAGAAGGCCTCGTTGCTCCCTCCTATTCCAACACAATCGAAACCCCCCGAGCTACGAAAAATACAGGTAGCAAGGAAAAAGTAACACGGAATCCGGTACCAATAGCCACACCTATAATAAGCCCGTTTCGCGGCCCAAATCACACAACTTCAAAACCAGGACCTGATAAACAGCCAATAAGTATTTGTGTAACAACATGGGCTTCTCAAGTAGCCACTATCGGAATGTTTTAACAGGTTGCCTTGTTTTTTTTGTTCGTTTCACCTGGCTTCTTATTTCTATTTTCATGTTTTGTCTCAAGTGTCGCGAATTGTTCATTATAATGTTTCAGAGTCTTTCAATGACAATTCCATGCTTGGAACTTTCTTGAAACAATTATCTTAAGACGTTTGGTTTAATATTGTATCATGATACAGATGAACATGGATCGGAGGAGATTTTGGTTCTTGTGAAACGGAGCACTGGGAGGACAAAACGGGAAGCATTTTGATTTTATATTGGATTAAAAGAACAGACAGAGCGGGGAGAGTTTTTTCTGGGAGATCAGACCTAATATATTCATTTTTCATTACGTGATTCTATTACAGAGTTCATTTTTATTCTCGCTGTATCATACACAGCATCTTCTTGAAGTCCTACACTTTACATTTTTTATAGCTGGATTATACACAGCATCTTTTACCGTGATTATCGTTTTCGTAGTCACATAGTTATGAGCCCGGGTTGCCACGACTGCACTCGGATATAAAAACTGACACTATATACTCGCAAGATGTCTTCTGCTTCATTTTCGACAAACCCATCTAGTGGTGTTATAATTCTGAAAGGCACTCAGAATTACTTGGAATGGATTTATACGATCAAAATGGCGTCAAATGGAAACAGCTCGACAAATATTAAAAATGTTTGGAAATTTATTGATCCAAAATCTAATGAGAAACCTGATTTACCTGGACTCTCACCCCGACCAACTCCCGCAGATGTCAATCCTGCAGCCACATCTATCTCAAAACTCAGTGTTATAGAACTCGAAGACTTCAAGTACCGGGACAACATTTGGAAAGAAAGAAAATTGGAGATCCAAGAGATTGAGAGAAGATTAGAAGGGATTCAAAATAAAATTTTAGGGTCAATTTCGGAGAGTCTTTTGCCACAACTTAAGGGTGCATCAAACGTCAAAGAAATATTACTTCATCTCAGTAATAAGTTTCGGCCTTCGGACCAAGCACGAAGACAAGAAATCATACAGAATTGGAATTCTCTTAAGTCTCCACCAAGCGATAGGAAGATTCTTCCCTGGCTAGATGAATGGGAGTCAGTATATGAAGAAGGAAAAGAGTTGAAGCTATCGATAGTGGAAAGTCCACAAGCTCAATACGATTTCTTGTTTGCTGCACGCTCGATCAATGAAGCATGGGCTACAGCTAACCTAGTTGCAATCGGAATCGACATAGAATACGAAAGGATAGTATTAGACTTTCCAGGATATTTAAAAGAATTTCGACAGCATCAGAGATTAAACGAAATATTTTTGCGGAACGCTGAGATTTCTACAAATTTAATAATTCATCTGGGGTTTTTGCGGCAAGTATAGATATTAGAGATGGAAGTTCATCTGATCCCTCCACCATCCACAAAGGAAGGAAGCAAAATGGGGATAAAATCTGTTTGTGTGGATACAGTCATTTGTACGAGAAATGTTTTTACCTCAATTTTAAGAACACCAAACGTCCATCGAACTTCAAATTTAGGAAGGAAATATTCGACAAGATAAACAACAGACTTTCTCAAAGTTGTATGGAAAATTTACGAAAAACTTTCAAGTCGAAGTTTGGCTATGATCCAACGTCAACACCTTCACAAGCTTTGCAGTCAGATTATGCAGGTTTTTTCCAACAAAGAGATTCTGAAAACCAGGGTAATGATCTAGGAATTTTCACGACATCTCTAGAGGCAAGTCCTGACGTTGAAACTTCATTAATTACAGCGGATCAAACATCATCTTCAGAATTCCACTTAAAAAACCACTGGGTTCTAGATAGCGGCTCAGATGTTCATATCTGCAATAATGAGAATCTTCATGGATTTCAAAGAACCGAGCCATTTCTCGGAAACCACCACATCGTTTCGGGGACCACAAAGTATCCTGTCAAAGCCTGGGGGACCTGCAGAGTAAAAATTTTAACGGGAAAAAGCAACGGTTATATTACCTTGAGCAAGGTAGCCCTAATCCCAGGATTTATGACAAGTCTTGTTTCTCTACATCTGATGAATATTAAGAACGTTCATTGGAACTCCATGGAACCATTGCACCTGTTTCGGTCGGATGGGACTTTATTCTGCAACTTATTCCAAAGTGGACGACATTGGACGTTTGAAAAATCGCCCATCGAAAACAATTTGACTACCAACAGTTTAGAAAAATCCCAATCTGTGTGTTTAGGGGTAGCCGGTGATAAAAAAGAAAACAAAACCCGACACAAGACCTTTGACAAGGCTCAACTACATCGGATTTTCGGTCATCCATCACCAGAAATTGTAGATCGGATTGCAAGTGCGGCACGAGATGGAACAATTACTGTGCTGGACACTGTACCGGCCCCAAGAACAATTCAATGCGAAACATGTGCTCTATCAAAGTCACATCAACATATATCGAAAATACTAGACAAAGAACATCCACAAACAAAACCTTTCGAGAGGGTGACAGTTGATCTCATTCCAATGAGAAAAGGTTTCAATTCGAATACTCAAATTATACATTTTCAATGTGCAAAAACCTTATTTAATATGATCTTCACTATGTACGCGAAATCGGAATCATTGAAATTCATGAGAAAGGCCATACAATTGATAAAATCGCTGGATTATCGCGTAAAATATATTCATCTAGATCGTGAATCTTCACTACAAAGATCTCTTGATGAGCTAGCTATAGATGAGGGATTCATTGTTGAACGCACGGCTCCTAGGACACCGGAGCAAAATGGACAGTCTGAGGTAAATGGACGGTGGATCATCCTCAAAGCAAGAGCTTTCGCAATTGAGGCAAGTTTACCACAAGATCTATGGCCTCAACTTGTAGTCACGGTTGGGTATATTATGAACCAAACACCATCAAGAAAACTGGATTGGAAAACGCCGTTTGAATGCGTTTACGGGTATAAGCCACCTTTATCACACCTTGACATCATAGGAAGTAAAGTATATGTTTTGAATAAAAACATTCCTCGACTGGATAAATTGTTAGCGCGCGCATATGTCGGATACCTAGTTGGGTGGGAATCCACTAATATCTACAAAGTTTGGATCCCGAGCATGGGCAGGATTATTAATTCAAGAGATGTCACTATTGATTCCGGAAATCTATACACTCCTCATGATTTGGACGTGCTAGCAACTAAGCAGATCACCGAACAAGAACTTATCCAAGCTCTTGAATGGCCTAGCCTTGAAGAAGACATCTGCTCACAGCCGCTTGAGACAGAGTTAATAAATCAAATGAATGTTTTAATCCCTACAAATCCATTACTTCAAGACTATAAAAAGAATGAAATATCTTCGAGTTCAAGTAATAAAGAAAAATTTAACTTACCTGGAATATTTCCAGAAGAGACACCATCGTCTTCTGCGCACCCGAAGATATCTAAGGGGTATGAATACATAGATGACCTAAAATCACAAATACCTTCTCGACATGCAATTGACGGAGATCGTGAACTGGGTAGGGCTCAAGGTAACGGTGCCATAAATGCTGCTCTTATCAATCTTGACATCGATCCTCAAAATTTTATCTCCCGAAGAACACGAAATTCGAAAAATTCGGCCTATTTTGCACAATACTGTTATTCATTTAGCTCTGCAATTATGAACACAAAAAACTGGACAATAATAAGAAGGGAAGAACTTCCGCCTGCACCGAAAGGATGGGACCAATGCTCCGTCACCAATTTTCTGTTGAATTTCAAAAAGCTGCGGAAAAAGAACTTCAAATTTTAGAAGAGAAGGAAACTTGGACATGTACAGAAAAAGAAGTCCCAGAAAGTTGTAAAATTGTACCTTTAATCTGGATTTTTACTTATAAGTTTTATTCAAATGGATACTTAATCAAGTTTAAGGCAAGACTATGCGCCAGGGGTGATTTACTCGGATCTGAAGAGGATCCATACGCTGCCACATTAGCAAGTCAAACTTTTCGAGCTATGATGGCGATAACAGCGGCTCATGATCTCGAAATAAGACAGTACGATGTTGTAAACGCTTTTGTCAATGCTCCAATTCGAGGGGAAGTCTACTGTCATGCTCCAAAAGGGTATAATAGGAATTTTCAGGGCAAGCCAATGGTTCTTAAACTGTTGAAAGCCTTATATGGTTTTAAATTTTCACCTTTGTACTGGTATGATGAATTTTTGTCCTTCTTACTCCATCACGGATTCCACCAAGTTCCAGGAGTCAACTGCATGGTTACAAACCAATACATTAACCTGATATTCTACGTCGACGATATCATGATAACTTTCAACAAATCAGATACGAGTCAAGCCGACAATTTTGACCATGATTTTGCAACTGCCTTCGAAGTCAGACGAATAACAAAGACTTGCTCTTTTCTCGGAATAAGAATTGTTCGAGAAAGGCCCGCTAGAAAACTGTGGTTATGTCAAGACAGCTACATAGAATCATTGGCTTCAACCTTTAATGTAGTCGGTGGAAAATCGCCAAAAACGCCTATACCACAACTCATATTGATGCCATTTGAAGGTACAGTAACTGCAGCGCAGATAAAAGTTTACCAGCAAAAAGTTGGAAAGGTTAATTTTGCTGCAGTCACCACACGGCCTGACATAGCAAGAGCCGTCTCAATTCTCTCTCAATTTTTAACGAATCCAGGACCTCAGCATATTAATGCTATAGATCATCTCATACAATATTTGGTAGGTACTCCCTACATGGCAATTTGCTATAATGGCAAATATTATCTACAAAAATCCTCCTCAACAAAAAGAGCATTTATGACATTTAGCGACGCTTCATATGGCAATGATCCCGAAACACGGCACAGCTCCTGTGGATTTGCGCTCCTACTTTACGGCGGTAAAGTTCACTACAAAGATACCAAGCAAAAAACAGTGACGACTTCAAGTACAGAAGCGGAACTGCTGGCAGTTTCCACATTAGCAAAGGAATATCTATGGTGGATAAGACTATTTGAAAATATTGGACTCGAACTAAACCAAGATGCGGTGATCTCTCTAGATAACCAGCAAACCATAAGATTAATCACGAAAGACGCACCGAAATTGGTCACAAAGCTGAAACATATACAGTGACCAGCAAAACTGTTGGAATGTTTTGTAACTTTCGCTTGTAAGCCTCATAAAATTTTATCTGCTTGACCAATTCACAAAATTTTTACATTAATAAAAAATTCCAATTCTGTGGTTTCTTTTGATATAAATTAGATGATGTGAATCGAAAATTTGGTGGAGTAATCGCGATTGAAAGGGCGTTGGTCATTCGAACAGTTTTGCAGGGGGGATGTGGGGAAAGTATAACTAGGCATCAGGAGCACTGTAGGTCTTCATGAAAGGTTGAGTTTGTAATCATTTACAGCACATAATCACTTTCTACTGTTACTCGAATCTTTTTTTATCATGAGGCCTCTATCTCAATCAAAAATTGATGTCATTCTTCACCACCTTGACCATGGACTTTCCATCTGTTCAACAGCTCGAGAATGCAATGTCTCAGTTTCTACCGTTTCATTTATTCGCAAGAGACACCGTCCAAATCTTCAGGTGAACTTAGGAGGGCGACCTTGTTTGCTCAGCGAGCATGACACTCGTCATGCCGTCCGTACCATAACATTCGATAAGGCCGATACCGCTGCCGAAGTTGCCCAAAACATCAGGGACATGAAAAATTGCTCTATCTCTGTTGATACAGTCAGACGGACCCTCAAAAAAGCAGGGTTAATAGCTGTTGTGAAAAAGAAAAAGCCAAAACTAACAGCAAAGCAAAAGAAGGACCATCTTAACTTTGCTATGGCCCATAAGTACTGGACTGCAGATGATTGGAAGCGTGTAGTTTGGTCAGACGAGACGAAGATAAATCGCTTGCAGTCAGATGGAAGATCTTGGACCTGGAAAAGGCGAGGACGAGGGTTGATAGAGAGAGAGGTAGAGGAGACCCTCAAATTTGGTGGCGGTCATATTATGATCTGGGGCTGTATGCTGTGGGAGGGGACGGGAAACATGTGTAAGATTGATGGGTTGATAGACCAGCATCTATACACTAAGATATTGGAGGAGGATATCCTACAAACGCTGGTGGAATACGGTGAAACACCCGAATCCGTTATCTTCATTCAGGACAATGATCCAAAGCATACCTCGAAGAAGGCCAGACAATTCCTCAGAGATCATTCTCTCGCCGTTCTCCCTTGGCCAGCAAACTCCCCTGATCTTAATTCCATCGAGCATCTCTGGAATTACATCAAGAAAAGACTCAAAGATTACCCCCAACCGCCAAATGGGATCCTGGAGCTTTGGGACAGAGTTCAGGATGAATGGGCAAAGATTCCTGCAGAGGAATGTCAGAAGCTGATAGAGAGTCTTCCTAGGCGCATAGATGCAGTGATTAAGGCGAAAGGTGGGCATGTAAAGTACTAAATTACCAGTTCAAAAATTTCCCCATACCCCCCCTGCAAAACTGTTCGAATGACCAACGCCCTTTCAATCGCGATTACTCCACCAAATTTTCGATTCACATCATCTAATTTATATCAAAAGAAACCACAGAATTGAAATTTTTTATTAATGTAAAAATTTTGTTAATTGGTCTAGCAGATAAAATTTTATGAGGCTTACAAGCGAAAGTTACAAAACATTCGAACAGTTTTGCTGGTCACTGTAGATATTCATCAACTATGGATAAGGCAGGAATTCCAAGCAGGGAATATCAAAGTCGAATGGGTGCCTACTGCAGACATGGTCGCAGATGGATTTACGAAAGAACTCCCGCCTCAAAAACATGCAAATTTTTTAAAACAATCAGGTATGGAAGACATAAAATCGTTAATAACCAATCTGACAAAACTCGACGCAACATCAATCGAATAATTTCATGCAGGCCCCATTTCATAAAACCTGGGGGGGTGTGTGTAACAACATGGGCTTCTCAAGTAGTCACTATCGGAATGTTTCAACAGGTTGCCTTGTTTTTTTTTGTTTGTTTCACCTGGCTTCTTATTTCTATTTTCATGTTTCGTCTCAAGTGTCGCGAATTGTTCATTATAATGTTTCAGAGTCTTTCAATGACAACTCCATGCTTGGAAATTTCTTGAAACAATTATCTTAAGACGTTTGGTTTAATATTGTATCATGATACAGATGAACATGGATCGGAGGAGATTTTGGTTCTTGTGAAACGGAGCACTGGGAGGACAAAACGGGAAGCATTTTGATTTTATATTGGATTAAAAGAACAGACAGAGCGGGGAGAGTTTTTTCTGGGAGATCAGACCTAATGTATTCATTTTTCATTACGTGATTCTATTACAGAGTTCATTTTTATTCTCGCTGTATCATACACAGCATCTTCTTGAAGTCCTACACTTTACATTTTTTATAGCTGGATTATATACAGCATCTCTTACCGTGATTATTGTTTCATAGTCACATAGTATTCCTCCAACAGAAAAAACTCCGGCAAAAGTAGCCCATAATGGTTACAATAGAGCTAAAGCAACGGCTGTCTTAGAAACACTTCTATCTTCTTCTCCATCTTCACGGGCTAGATGCCAACCTGCATTGTCTATGCTCCCCACAAATGCCAAAGCTAGCCGCAGCAAGGTTAGTGAGAAAATTGACAACAGACTTTTTATTCGCCTCCCATTAAACCATGATTGGCGAAAACTATCTCCGACTGGCCTCCGCAATGCAATCATCGAACGGATGTCGGTCTCAACCACCACCATTGGGCTGATAAAACCAGTACGATCTGGCTTTGCTCTCAGCCCAAGTAGTGCACAGGCACGCGAAGAACTTCTCAAGGTCTCTGGTGGACTTTTCCTATCAGGAGCTACCTTGGAGCCAGCTACCAACTGGGTCGGTCTTCTTGTGCCCACAGTTCCCAGGGTCATCTACACCTCAAAGGAACGGTTGGAAGTCACGGGTGCTTTGCTTGCGGACGAAATTGAAGGGGTATTATCTATACATCCCGCCGCTGTCAAACCATACGGTATGAATAATCCGGAGGCTCCTCACTGCACATGGCTAGCCCTTTTCACAAAGGCTCCATGGCCGGGTTTTCGAGTATTCGAGGAATCAGAAATCGTCAGGTCGTTCAAAAAGCAACGCCACATGGACTTCTGCAAACGGTGCAACGGACACCACTCCGCCAAATACTGTTCACGAGCTCCCTCGTGTGGTAATTGCAGCTCAACCATGCACTGCCAGGAGTCTTGCCGAGCACCAACCAAATGCAGAAAATGCGGTGGTCTACACCGCTCAGATAGTCATAGATGCCTTGCCAGACCCACTTGTGCTGGGCCACCATCAAAAGAACAACTTAAAGTCTACCGCCAGGCAGGTGAACGTGAATACCAAGCATTTGTCAGAGCTAGAGCAGCAGAAAAAAGAGCTACCGCTGTTACTGACCAAACCCCAGACATTGAAGCTGATAACACTCCAACACCACCCGACGAGGATTTGTCGGGTAATCAAATTCGTTTATGAAGGGCCCCTCACAAGCCCGTCAACCACCTCTTTATTTTCTCAAGTTCATGTCCATAAATGTAGGAAGAGGAGGATCCGCACACGATATCGCACTAGCCCGCACATGCGACCTTAAACTTGATGTTTTATTGATTCAAGAACTATTGTGGTCAGGGCGCACCAAGTCGCATCCTTTTTTTGACCGCCATATTCCTTTCGGAGGTGCTCACGTCAGACCGCGGGCCATAACTTATACCCGAAAGAATTCCAAACAATTGATGGCAGTTCAAAAATTTCCCCTTGATCTCACTGGCGATTACTGTTGGGTGATAGTGAATGGCGTCACGTTTCTAAACGTGTACAAATTGCCACAGGATCCTTTAGCCGCCAAACCCTTGCTAGAATGGACCTCACCATCAAAGTCTATTGCGATCGGCGACTTTAATGCAGTACATAGGACTTGGCAACCCGGTGCATCTAACCCCCATGGCCAGGGTGAAGCAATCAAAAAGTGGGCTGAGGACCATAATTTGACCTGCTTAATAGTTGGTGAACCCACCCACCGCGCTGGAAATACTCTAGACTTAGCCTGGACAAATAATAGCGGCACAAGTGCTTGGGTTGATCGTGAGGAATGTGTTACTAGTGATCATCTACCCATCCGTGGTCTAATCCCTAACTATGACTGGGTAACAGTCAGTCCGACAGGTCCGCTCAGGGTTTCAAAGAATAACCTGCCTCAATTTGCCAAGGTGGTTGCGCAATGGATTCCGCCTGTTCCTTCCCTAAACACAATTGAGGAAGTGGAGGATTTCGCGCATGACCTTACCAAAACATTGACTGACGCACTGAGAGCAGTTTGTAAGCATCCGAATCGGAAAAGCGGTAGGTCCGCGCCTTGGTGGACCCCAAAATGCAAGGAAGCCCACCTAGAATGTCGAGCTGCAGTGTTAGAATCCGAGCGCACTATGCTTGGAAAGGCTTTTAGAGAGGTGGTCGCCAAGGTCAAACACGAGTACTGGAAGAAACGCATCAAATTGGTGCATACTCCCTCTGATGTTTTCAACCTCATGGGCTGGCTGACCCCAAGACAGGAAATAATTCCACCTTCACTCCTGCATAACGGGATTTTTATCTCAAACTAAGCTGAGTGTGCAACAGTCTTACGAGATAGTCTCCTGGCTCGTGACCAAGCGTCAGACGACTTACCCAATTTTACAATATCAAATGAAGGCCATATCCCGTGGACATATGATCTGACAGAGTCGGAAGTACGGACATGCACAATTGGAAGCGGAAACATCTGCCCAGAGGCAGATGGGATCTCTGTGGAACTTCTTGCTACTTGCTGGGACGGTATTGGATTACATGTCACCCGGCTATATCGTGCATGTCTCCGGCTTGGATACCATCTGTCCTGCTTCCAGCTAGCAGAGATAGTATTTCTTCCAAAGCCTGGTCGGGATCCATCAACGACCAGAGGATGGAGGCCAATTGCGCTTCTTTCTTGCCTCGCGAAGGGTCTTGAAAGAATTATCGCCAAGCAAACGTCCAATCATGCCATCACATCAGATGTAGCAGGTTGCCAACAATTTGGCGCACTGCCTAAGCAATCGGCAACTGACCTTGTCTCTTGCGTGGTGCACAACATAGAGGAGGCTCGCTCACAGGGATGGGCCGCGAAATTTGTAACACTAGATGTGCAGGGTGCTTTCGACGCTGTCTTACATAACAGGTTGTTACAACGAATGCAAGCACAAGGCTGGCCTGCTTCTATTCTCCGCTGGACTTCGTCATTTCTCAGCAACTGGAGAGTGCAGGTACGCTACCAAGCCGGGGTCACAAGCCCAAAGAAGCTAGAGTGTGGAGTACCGCAAGGATCTCCCAACCACCCACCCTTTTATTTCTTTATATGGCAGAACCATTGTGCAGTGGTAATCCTCGAGCAAAGTTTGGGTACGCCAATGATATAGGGATCCTGGGAATTGGACCTACTAGTGTTAAATCCGCTTTAGCTGCTCAACGGGAAGTGGACAGCTTGCTGGGATAGGCAAAGGAGAATGCCGTCTCATTTGATACTGGGAAATCGGAAGTAATTCATTTTAAGTGTCGTCGCCAAGATGGGCAGATAAGTATCCTCGTCAATGACTCTAGAATTGAACCCGCTGAACATATACGTTGGCTTGGAGTCCATCTTGATTCAAAACTATCTTTTAAACACCACGTTGCCGCGTGGTGCAGCAAAGCACTTAAAATGGCTCAGCACATGAGAAGACTGAACCCAGTAAAGCGAGGAGCAACCCCCGGGGCTTTAGTAACCGCTGTCAATAAATGCGTCATTCCAGTTGCCACATTTGGAGCGGAGGTGTGTGTAAAAATATTGTATGCGCTATTGAGGAATATCTTAACGCGTGTTAGGCTTTGTGTTTCACTGTATATCAAGTTGGAACAATTTGGTGGCTGTAGAGAGGAGTAAAGTGGGAGTTGTTTATTACTCCCACCCCAAACTATAGCCCTAACTATATACAAAATTATCTAATAAAACTAGTTGGTGATTGTGTGTCAATACGGACTAGCGTATAATATGACATACAACGGTCATAGCGCAGAATGATAACCAGAGTGGTAATGTCTCTACAAGATACATTCCTTGCAGATCACACCAATTAGTAGAACTAATTTCAATAGTGTGGTGGCCAGGGACATCTCGACCATCAAGACATGGAAATGTAACCCCTCCTACTTCTTTTCTGTGCGGCTTAATCAATAAGTCATTACATTTAGCATTAAGAGCCGCACTTCCAGTATGGAGGACAACACCCAACGCAGTGCTTCACAGGGAAGCAGGGATACCCGCAGCAAAAGTTCTCTTGGAAGAAAATCGACTCCGACTAGCAGTACAACTAAATTCCCTCGACAGTGCTCACCCGCTGCGCAGTAGAGCAAGTTCTTGCCCCAACTCAACAAAGCACAAATACAAGAAGAGGCCTAGACCGTTGCAACAGCCTGAGATTTTAATGACGCAGATCCAACGAGTCATTCGGCAACTTCCTCCATGCGAAGATGCAGAGCCACTGGCGTTTCCAGAATATTCTCCAAAGTTAGAGACGAAGGTGGAAGGATTGGCTGAACATCGCATCTGGGCCGCGTCAATATCATTATCAGATATTTGCGCCTACTCGGATGGCTCATCAGAAGGCCATGGTCGCTCCTCCTGGGGCTTTGTCTTACAACGTGGGGGCATTACATTCAAGACAGGACATGGTACCCTACATGGTGGAGAAGTCTATGATGCCGAACTCTACGGGGCGACTGCCGCTCTAGAAGCAGCACTATCCGTGAGGGAAAATAACGAAAAGATTTACGTTTTGCTAGATAATCAGGCGGCAGTCCTAGCCTTAGAAACTGGGAGAACCTCTTCTAGACTCCGTCTCACGCGTGTTTTTCACGAAGTCGCTAAGAAAGCTAATGCTCACATTAGATGGGTGCCAGGACACTCGGGGATAAGTGGGAATGAGGAAGTGGATGCAGCAGTCAGAGCTGCACTTCAGGAACTTCCCCCTCGCCATACACAGCCTGGCTACATTACCCTAGCATACCTTCGTAGGCTTATGCAGCAGTATCGGCAGAATCTGATAGATTGTTGGTGGTCATCTGTTTGTCCAGCTCGATATAAAGATCTAGACCTTCAAATGCGTCGCCGCAAGTCCCCCAGAGTCAAATCTCCCTCGGTTGCTTCTCCAGAGGCTAATTGCAGCAAGATCAGGGCATGGCGATTTTGCGGAATACCATCGCAGGTTCCATCACGAAAATACAGTTCTTGACTGCGCCTGTGGGCTGGAAAAACCTCTCACACATTTTGTTCGTTGCCGAATACACGCCAGTCACACGCGTAAGCTCAGGAAAGGTAGAACCATCAATGATTTTATTAGTCATCTTCTTGGACCAGACGGTCATGAGAAGTTTACGGAATTTGCAAAGACTACAGGTTGTTTCGGGAACATACCTGCAGACTTGTTCTCTGCTGGACGCGAGAACAGTTAATTTTAGACTGCTAGGTCGTAAGAGCGGCAGGTTAGACATAGTGTGGGAAGCACTAGGCTGATCCTTTTATTACGGTGTTGCAGCTTACTCGTTCTTTATGTTTCAGTAACTTAGCTACTTATATTAATATCTATTTATTTGTTTATTTGTTTATTTATTTACATATCAGGTGCGAACAAGTTGAGCACGCCTTGAGGTGTGATCCCTGCCGGCCCCACCGGTCCTGCACATTTAGGCTTAGGGCTTCGGCCTAGGACCTTAAAATACAAACAAACAAACAAATAGAAGGGTCGGATGGTGCAGTGGTACACTATCCGGGCCGTTCTTCTAAGTAGAGTCTGGGTAGCTTGGACACATGCCCCACTTGAGACAGGAGAAAGCTGGTTCGAATCCGGCAAGACCCTCACACCACTTCTCTCGCGATGATGCTGTATTTGTAGAATGACGAAAGCATGCTCAGATAGCCACAGGTTTTTCTCGCTTTTCCCTGTGGTGGGTATTCACGGAAGAGGGTATATGTCGTAAGGCGTTATTCTCGTAGTGGTATCTGCAAATGAAATCTGAGTATGAGTGTTCCAAACGTCAAACAGAGTTATTCTGCGTCACATACATATCTTCCGTAATCATTCGCGTCATAGCCTCAGGCTGCATACGCAAAAATGATTTAAAAAAAAAAAAAACAAAAACAAAAAAACAAATAGAAGGTCTAAGCGACTTTAACACTTCTAATTATAATTATTTATCCTGTACACCATACTATAATATACACCATTACATACACTCTCAAGCATATTATGTCTCCACATTCTTGTGACTATCGTTCATCTCCTATATTTTTAACACTCCTAGACTGGACTAACCGGCTCGTAAAATCTTTAAACACGTAGATCGCGTAGGCACGACGCAAATAAATTTAAAAAATTAGTGAAGGAACTGAAGAGCCTCAGTGCAGAATTTCAGATAATAGTATTTGAGAACTTCTATTATCATTTTCTATTCCAGATAGTTGCCGCAACCTAAAGTATGCTTGCTGCGCTAACATCGAAATAAGCAATGCTGTCTGTACATATCAACCTGTGAATACGAGTACTCAAATACAAGGAAACTAAAAGCCGAAACCCTCAAAAAATTTTAATTTGGAAATCGGGTGTAATGTGCGTGTGAAAATACTGGTAATTGCTTCATCTAAGATTCCATCGTAGTCAGGTCGTGTTGTTGGTGTGATTCCAATGTTTACTGTTGGCGGTAAAAATAGGAATTTCGGATACAGTAAAAATTATTTTTCCCTTTACACTGGGCTCATGATCGATGCTAGCTGGATGAACTTTTGGCATACGACAAATCCCGCCGGTGGATCTTTCACCGTTTTCTTCTTTGAGAAGATTCATTTCGACCACTACCGTAGCTGATATGAGGTCTGCGTCGTACAATCCAGCACTGCCGTCTCTATCACGTTCCAGTTATTTTAAGGCGCAGTCAAGTAGCTTTAGTCAACGACACCGATCTGGAATTGCACCCAACCTTGCCTTCTCTCAAAGCCCAGAGATTTATTTAGCCAAAGATAGTCCCAATTTCATTACGCAGAGGTCAAATAACCTTACATTGACTCGATCCAAATGTACTAATACTCGTCTATTTGCACCTTTATATTCGATACCCTGTCTCAATGTGCACCAATACCTCCCTAGAATTAAGAAGTTCGTTTCCAGAGATTCCCTAGTCACCTATCGATCAGCATCGACTGGATCAAAATACTGGTTCACGAAGTTCTGGGGCCCCAATCCACCAAAAAGTAAGAGCCAGCTGTACCCTGACGACCTTCCAAAAGCAGGAGCCGACGAAACAAATGACACTTCTATGTTTAGTCTCGGTAGACACATTTCTGCCAAAGCTGCTGCTCAGCCCAAACTTCGATGTACCGAAATCGATGAAAATGGAAATGTTGTGTTAGCAAGTGGAGAGTTCAAGAAAAGCGAGCTGATTGCAAGAGTACGCGGCCCACTATATATCTATCTCTAAGCACACACTAATACGCATTGAAGTATGGACTGCTTCCACGAGATCTCCGAAAAATAGACTCAAGTCTCTTGCCTCATATCCTCGTCCGACCCTCTGCAATATTAATCAACTTATTACACCTCCGTGTTTTAATAAAATCGAATCGTGTGCTTGTTTTCGATGCTTATGGAACAACGAACTCCTACAATCAGTCGGCATTCATATATGATTTGGAAGATAAGTTACGGCACAAACCAAGCTCATCTTCGGTTGGGGGTCTACCGTATGAATTCAGGGCTCTCGAATCTGTGTTAATATCTGCAATAACATCACTTGAAACCGAATTTGAGGGAGTCAAAACTCCCGTAGTCAAGGTTCTAAGAGATTTAGAGGAAGACATTGATAGAGATAAGTTAAGGCTATTGCTTATATACTCAAAAAAACTCGGAACCTTTGAACAAAAAGCAAAACTTGTTCGGGACGCCATCGATGAAATCCTAGAAGCGGATGACGATTTAGCCGCCATGTATTTGACAGAAAAAAGCAACAACATAGTTCGCGGCGTCGATGATCACACAGAAGTAGAAATGTTATTGGAGTCTTATCACAAGCTCTGTGATGAAATAGTTCAAGAGTCCGGCAACCTTGTCTCGAACATTAGGAACACTGAAGAGATGTAAGTCTGGAATATTCTACAAGACTCTAAATTCTCTAACCGAAAAACTAGTGTGAAAGCTATCCTAGATGCTAATCGCAATTCCTTGATGTTGTTAGATTTAAAATTTTCTATTGGCACACTAGGTATTGGCTCCGGCGCGTTTATTGCCGCATTGTATGGGATGAATCTCAAAAACTACATCGAAGAATCTAATTTTGGGTTTTGGGGCGTTACAGCTTGGTGCACAATCTTCTCAGCCATCGTTTGCTCTTACGGACTTTCCAAATTACGGAAAGTACAAAGATTAAGTATGTGGGGCGAAGGTGGACGTCGAGGGAGAAGTTGGAGAGATGATACCAATCGTGCGATATTTGAAAGAGAAATCGAGGCAGGGAAACGATTCGAACGTCAGAAATCGCATAGAGACAAACGAACGGGAAATACGGGTGAATCGCGAAAAAATTCAAGAAAGTCGAATTCTACAATACTTGCATCGCAAAATCCTGCTCCTAATTCTAATGCCAATC
Organism: Podosphaera xanthii; assembly: GCA_028751805.1. Taxonomy (NCBI): domain Eukaryota; kingdom Fungi; phylum Ascomycota; class Leotiomycetes; order Helotiales; family Erysiphaceae; genus Podosphaera; species Podosphaera xanthii. The sequence continues at coordinate 220,916 of JAPWIX010000015.1, forward strand.
AGTCTCTATGATTAACATCATGGGGGAAATCACAGTGAAGAAATAACATTTCTTTCAACTGGAATGAATTCAAGAACTTTTAATAATGCTATTTCGAGTCTGGAGAGGATTCTCACGACGATGATAGTTATTATATTAGTGCTACGATTAGATTTCTCAGCTTTTTCAAATTTGTGATTAGGCTGTAAGAGCATTCATTAGGGTCTGAAAAAGACCATTGTCGTGTTTAGTGGATTGGAGATATTTATGTAGAAAACTTATTGATAGCGTTACCGCCAAACTAGTAACAGATTACATTGAAATTTATTATGAATAATGCTAGAAGCTTAGCATTTCGAACACACAAAATTTCTTCGTCTGGTATTGAAGCGTTGAGTCATAAGTATCTCCACATGTGTTTTCCTGTCACAAGTACTGGCTAGACAGTCGCGGGAAAATGTCTAAGGCCGTCTCGGGTCAGCCGAATACCTATCCCTTGACACATACATTCTCAACCATTGTGCGCTAGGTGAACAGCCAAAGAGACTCGTATTTATCCGACGCAAACGGAATGAGAAACTCTCCGATGCCTGATCCTATGCACCACGAGAACCCCACCACAACTCAACGCATCGACTGCCCACGTTTACACGTACATCCATGCCACATAGAAGATGAATATCGCATGGGCACGATTCATAGTCGTAGATGGAAGAATCCGAAAGATAGCGCCCCGCAATGACGCACAACAACGCCCACGAACTCGACGACTTCATGGAGTTATGAGCCAAGACTAGTGCTAAAGAGACATGAGTTCCCGCAGTTCAGGGTGCATGGAAGACCTGATCCAACACAAAATAGATTTCCGTCTTTCGTCCTAGCTCACCGACTGCATACCATCTAAATTAGTGGAACGAAGACGGCCTTTCCACCGGTCCGTGGTGTCCCCTACGAGCCTGGAGTGTGTCTTCAGAGTCAGCAGAAACACACATAGCTTAATCACGGAGGACACGTCTTCCAGAGGAGTTTCCGGGGTGTGTCTAACTCCTGTGGTGGTGGATTGGATGAAGTGAGCCCTGTTTATTTGGATGGATTCTCGCTGTTTACAGATATTCTGGCATTCTGCTGTCGCCCGAGGATAGAGCACCGCTTCCTGAGCGGTGGTGTCGGTCTACGGAGGATATTTGGATGGGATATTAGGGAGATGTAGCGAGAGATACGCACCTCATATGACTCTGGAGTCTCGGCCTCGCCTGGCTGGAGTTGCAGGTTGTATCTGTGACTGTCTCCCGCGTACCAGTTTTTTTATAGTTTTTTCTTGAATCATTTTCGCGCATGCAGCCTGAGACTATGACGCGCATGATTATGGAAGACATGTATGTGTCGCAGAATGACTCAATTTGACGTCTGGAACACTCATTATCAAATTTCATTCGCAGATCCCACCACGGGGATAACGTCTGACGACATATACCCTCTTCCGTGAATACCCACCATGGGGAAAAGCGAGAAAAACCTGTGATTAACTGAGCATGCTTTCGTCATCCTGCGAATACATTATCACCGTGAGAGATGCGGTGAAGGTCATGCTGGATTTGAACCAGCCTTCTCATGTCTCAAGTGGGGCATGTGTCTAAGCTAGCCAGATTCTACTTTAGAGATTGGTCCGGACAGTGTACCACTGCACCACCCGACCCGAAGTCGGAGCTCGCTTAGTGCTTTTCCGGGAGGGGCCAAGCCAATTTTAAGCCGTTTGTATCTAGATAGGGTGTGAGTGCGCCACCAGTCTTCCACCAGTTTAGCCATAGTTTATGTCACGAAGCGCTTAACAGCTGCATAAATTTGGCTAGGGTCTGTTGGTTCTCGGTAGCCCATCTGGGCCCGCAAGAAGGGTGGGTGGCATGCTTGAGAGGGGGGTGGGAATGGTGCGAGACAGAGTAAGGTTGGTCACAGAGGATCTGTAGTCAAGGAGACCAGATCGATTTTCATACGAGACGCCGACGGGTAGGGGATAGGTCACATGTTCTTGACGGGGAGGGCTATTTATGGGAAATGGACGCTGATAAGGGGCTAGTATGTACCGAGGATGAGAGGACATGGGTTGTGTGATTTTGTGGTGGATCCCGGTTCTTCGCGTGGATTTCCTGGTCCAGTCAAAGGCTGCTGGGATGGAGAAATCGAAAGGTTCACGATTAAATATCAAAAATTGGGTCAGCAGCTAGGGGATACATACACTGACTGTCTTGCTACTCCTAGCTGCGATAGGTATCACGGAGTTGTAACTCATATTTTCTCGCAACAGTCAAGTTTGTTTAATCATAATAACAGCATCATTAGGATCACCCTTGTTGAGGATCTCTAAAAAACAACATCTATAAGTATTTCGTACAAAGATTCTTTAGGTTCACTTTTCTTGATACTCTTCTGGTGCAATCATTAATTCCGGCCTTACTAACTTGTCAAATTCTTCTTCACTTAATGCCTTCAAATCAAGGGCTGACTGTTTCAACGTTAATCCATTTTTATGAGCATTTTTGGCGACTTTGCTAGCCATGTCATAGCCGATTTTAGGGTTAAGACATGTCACCAACATTAGCCTAGGTTAAAGTCAGAAGATCTTGAGATTTCTACAGGGGAGCAGTCAACTAACGATTCTGTTAAAATACTTCCAATTTTTTCCTCATTGGCCTTGAGGCCAATTACTAAGTTCTTCTCAAAACTGTGCATACCATCGGTGAGGATACGAGTGCTATGTAAAAAGTTACTGATAATAAGAGGTTTGAATACGTTAAGCTCGAATTGGCCATTCATCCCCCCAATCGATACTGCAGTCTGGTTACCCATGACTTGTGCGCAGATCATGGTCAGAGCCTCACATTGGGTAGGATTTACCTTCCCAGGCATAATACTACTACCTGGTTCGTTTTCGGGCAAGACAAGCTCACCTAATCCGCAACGAGGGCCAGATCCGAGGTATCTGATATCCTGGGCGATTTTAAACAAAGATCCAGCAAGCGTATTCAAGGACCCATGAGCTTCTACGAGGGCATCGTGAGCAGCGAGTGCCTCAAACTTATTAGGTGCAGTCTTGAATTCTGTGCCAGTCATCTTGCTAACCTCAGCAGCAATAGCTTCAGCAAATCCTTTATATGTGTTTATCCCTGTCCCTACAGCAGTTCCTCCCTGGGCAAGTAATCTCAACTCTGTTAGGGATCTTTCCACACGCTTGATTCCAAAGTCAAGTTGTGCGACGTAACCAGAAAATTCTTGGGCGAGAGTAATGGGGGTAGCATCCTGAAGATGAGTACGGCCGATTTTGATGATTTTTTTTCGCTCAAATTCATCTACCTTGGCTTGGAAGGCATCACGTAGTGATCTAAGGGTTGGAAGAAATTCCTTTTCCAATTCCAAAACAGCTGCAATATGCATAACCGTCGGAAACGTATCATTTGATGAAGCGCTCCGGTTTACATGATCGTTGGGATGAACAGGTTTCTTGCTTCCTAATTCCCCTCCAAGTATTTCTATTGCTCGGTTAGATATGACTTCATTAGCGTTCATATTTGATTGAGTGCCAGAGCCTGTCTGCCAGACTACCAAGGGAAAATGGTCTATTAGCTTAAGTTCTGCGACTTCTTTGGCCGCTTGTTGAATAGCTTGGCTAATTTTTGGATCTGTAGATTCATGAGCCAGCGATCATCGAGAGAATTGGTCGGAACTTATACCCAGTCCATATCGCATGTTTACAGCTGCCGAAGCGCCTTTTAGGATGCCAAATGCCTTTACTATTGGAGGCGGCATGCGGTCCTGAGGCTGGTTGATTTTGAAATTCTTTAACGATCTCTCTGTTTGCGCCCCCCAGTATCTATCGGCACGCACCTGAATCGGTCCAAATGCATCTGTCTCCGTTCTGAAGTTTTCCATCGTGTGGGATGTTGCGTGGAAATGTCTTGAGTTGGATGGACATAGTGGCTTAATCTCCATCATCATATGGCAAGAATGACCAGCATATGCAGCCTTTACACATGATGCTGACGAGTTTCTGGGGGGATAAAGCTTGTTTCTCGAGGTAGACAGTAAAGTCGTGCCCCTTTTAGGAATTATTTGACGAATCATCGTGAGCCCGCGGTAAAGTCCAGTGTGACCAAAATGACTCTGATTTAACCAATTGAGAAGGCGAGATGGAGGATGGAATAGTGATATTTGTCAATTGATAACTGTCAACGAGCGGTTATTGATCGAAACACAAAAGCTGCGGAAGCACTACGCTCGGATAATTGTGGGGTCTTTCTTCATCTTGGAAATTTATCCAAGGATCAACCCTTGTCATCGCGAGTGCCAGATGGATTTCTATTTTCTTAAAGATCAGTCGTGGCGGACTCACGACAAGTTCTTCCGCATTTTTCTTGTGCTCATCATTGTTCACTGGGATATGATTTCGCTGTGTTAAACTGTGGTTGGATAAACGTTCATCAAACATCTTTATGTGTCACCTGGAGTCCTGTAGATGCGCCTCGTTATTGAATAGAGCTCATCGAGATGAGACCGGCGAGTATTTAGTATCCGTAAGATGAAGCTATGTATGAAGTGCCTCCGACTCGGGAGAGGCGTATTCACAGGTTAGCTGCTTCTGGGAGAATATATGCATGTCCGTTACACACCTACTGAGATCACTAACCCTGCATCGAATTTGTCGTGGCTGCAAACACACGACCCAGGACATTAATTGAAACCAAATATGTGATAGTCTGTAACTCCGGGCATGAATATCCTCTATCATTTATCTCGAACTCTTCTGGCTTCACAAGTGGTCATAGTTCATCTTTGTAATGGTTGATAGAAATCACAACTATCACTTTTGAATTTCACCGCGACCAATATAACGTCGAAGGTCGATAGCTGAACTCCCGTAACTAATCATTCACTGTACTCCCTTAGCTTTATTCTCGCATATGTATAAACAATTATTGTATAATCTCCGTTACATTGATCAAGCCATTCCCAGGATCAGTGTAGACTTGAGATGTTAAAAATCGAAACAGATGTTCCGACTTTTTCGAACACCTTGCCAAGTCTCAGCCGTCGAATTGTTAGCATCAGAATTTGTGAATTCACCAAATTCATTCACAATCCTGATAAGCCGTTCAAGATTTTCTACTCTGATACTCTTTACTCCTCAATTAATAGTATTCGGAACACTAAATTGTCAAGTTTCCTTGGAGCGCATGTCAGCGATACAGTTAATAGTTGTATTTACATGCACACAGGATTGATTTTTCAACAATAAACAAGCTCAAAATAAAACTATATGATCAGATTATTCGTGGTTATTTCCTACCGAGGCTTGAACCCGCAAGAATTTGGAGTCGTGAGGCTAAAATGTAATATCGTCTGCGACCGTATCTCACAAAATAATCTACTCGGAAAGGCTAATGCGTATCATCTCAACTAAGCTTGTATTGAAATGTCAAATCGCAAATGTTATGCGGCGTCCGTAAAAATATCGCAAGTCAAGTCTTTGATGTACTACGCTTTAAAACATAAGATCTTGTGGAGCGCTTGAAAGTCAGTATTGGTGGAGGAAAGTTAGATTTGTGGTCTGGATTAGCAGCACGAACATTAAAATATGTGAAGCTAGAGTCCAGGTAGAAAGTACTGTATACTTCGGGCATCAGAAAAACTCCGAAAGTTTTGGAGAAGGCATCGAGAGGTTCGAGACTCGATCGTGATCCTAAAGGAGATTTGCGTTCAATTTGTTGAAAATCTTGTGCATGGTAATATCAAAGATGTAGAGTGGGAGAATGTAGTGATGAAACACATATATTAGAGGCAAAGTCAAACTTTATAGCTATGTAAATGATGGAGAGATTACATATATACAAAGCGTCCAAACACATTGTAGAAGATAGGGATCACATCACAAATACTGGAATAAAAGATGATATTACCTGACGGATGTAGGGTTAAACTTCTGATCTACAGTGTCGTCCTAAGATAAATTAGGCCTCAGTACGCGAGATAAGATGGATACTAGCAAAGTGTAGATCATTGATTTCACCTTCAAGAGTATTATCCGGTGGCATCGTTGCAAATTCATCAGCAAAGGTAAAACTCTCTATATTGATTATGATTATTTCGGCGATAACTCTAGTCACAATAAGACGCCGTCTTGAAGAAAGAGGTAAGAGTACAGAAATATCAAGTACGAATCACTTGAAGCACATGGGCTAAGAATAAGCAAGGCGAGGGTGAGAGCAAGTATGTTACAAATGACGAAGCTGGAGATGGTCCTGTCGCCGGTTGTAGCCAGTGAAGTACTCCAGCAGTCGTTAACATTCGAAGAATGCCTACCCTAACACCCCAATTCTTGTGATATAACACCAGCTATCAATTGTAATTCATTCTTACTAACTATAGTTATTCAACGGGTCGGATGGTGCAGTGGTACACCGTCCAGGCCGTTCTCCCAAGTAGAGTCTGGGTAGCTTGGACACATGCCCCACTTGAGACAGGAGAAAGCTGGTTCGAATCCAGCAAGACCCTCACACCACTTCTCTCGCGGTGATACTGTATTCGTAGAATGACGAAAGCATGCTCAGATAGCCACAGGTTTTTCTCGCTTTTCCCTGTGGTGGGTATTCACGGAAGAGGGTACATGTCGTAAGGCGTTATTCTCGTAGTGGTATCTGCAAATGAAATCTGAGTATGAGTGTTCCAAACGTCAAAATGAGTCGTTCTATAACAAAGAATACGTATCTTCCGAAAAATACCTACGTGGGCCTTCAGGCGCCGAAATAGGATAATAGAAAAATTTAATTTAATTTATAGTTATTCAACTCAGTGTATCCCTTTGACCCTTATCCCTGAACGTTACCCCTGACGACGCCAGTCTTCCTTTCTGCCTGAAGCGATTTTTGGGGAGCCTCGAACACTTGTTGAGTGCGGGCACGTAGTGTAGACTTGCAAATCTCAGCATCTAGATCGCAGGGGCAAGGAGGGCGTTGGGACGTAAATTTATCGATGCGCGTCATCAACGGTTCACTCAGGCGTAAGGAAGTAGATTGGGGCCATATCCTATTGATGTTCGATCGCGAGAGATTCGTGGTGCGCAACCAGCTAATGGGAGCACGGCGATTACGTAACCAAATCGAAGTTTTAACGGTTGAGTGTTGGTATGAATTGGTTTTTTTCTCAATCTTTCCTATAGATGCAGACTTCAGGGTATCATAAAAATGACTCTAGTACAGTCCATTTATCCTCAACCGTTGATTTCGTTAGAAGAATTGTTTTCCAGCCACTATGAGTTGCCTGTTATACCTTCGTCATCGCCTCACTTATGATTGAGCGCGGTATGTAGGACGATTGCTACCGAACCACCCCCCACCCCGATCTGCTATTTGGGTCATGTCCAAGTTGAAAGTCCTGTAGCCTGAACACCTACTACGACAAGATACAAGGACGTTGTGAGATCAAATCTCGCGCGGTTGCGAAGGACAGGATAATGAAGCATACTGAGGAGTCCGAGGCTTTTACTTAGTATTTTTTCTTGGGCACGTATTCACGGTTGAGGGGGAAAGCGGGGCGTAAGTTTCACCAAGTGTAAACCTGTAGTGATGCCGGCCAATGCCTCCTTAGTATAAGTGTTCTGCGTCAAGAATGTATTTTCTTAGTTCTAGCAACTGAGCAGAGCGTACGCTATCCAAGGTCTTGCGTCCTAATAGAGAGCTTAGGGGGGGGGGGTTAATCATTCGCGTCATAGCCTCAGGCTGCATACGCTAAAATGATTTAAAAAAAAATTAAAACAACCACCCCCACTTTACAGCTTATATAATTAATGTAGTTTTAATAAAAGGGACGTATTATTTCCGAATCGCCTAACTCCAACACAATTGAAAAAATTCGGTGTTCTTATACTATTCCATTTCGGAACCAATTTGAAGGGTAAATGTTTTTAGTGGAATAAACATTCAAAATAGCCTAATAAAACGTGTCTAGATTCTCTATGAATTATCTTCTTGAGCCACTGATCTAATACCCAGAGTGGGATCAAGACATGTATTCCTGCGATGTCCAGTTGCCCTATTGTCCCTGCATCTCACTTTGTCATGCCCGGCCTCCACGCAAGATGAACAATGTCGCTGCACTTGACTCTGGCTTTCAAAATAACTAAGAATTTTTGCAGTTCGCGCTACCCTCGGTCAATCGAGAGCTCATTGATGAGATTTTCTCTAGGTGACTCTTTGTATTGTTGTTATCAATATAGAAGGTCAATCGCTTTGCTGTGTAAAAAGTGTGGGTGAAAGTAAAATTCATCATTTTACACCGACCAATTTATCCGTAAACATTAGGTTACGTTGCTGGAGAAACAGGCATAAAATATACTGATTAAACTATTCTTCATTAAAACACAAGTAATTTTGTAAGTTGTGTAAATGGGGTCGGTTCAGTAGCAATTATCGTATATGGAAGAGCCAGATTGAATTCAATCTAGCTCTCTTTTGTCTCAAGTAGGGCATATTCCTTAGATACAGTTCACTCTGGTAACAAGAATGTGGGGCATGACACTAATGAGGCCCCTCATTGGGTGATGTTATGGGGCTGACCAATGAGAGCCCGTTTTTGAGTACTGCCCCACATCCTCATAACGAGAATGTGCTGTGCCTGAACTCGAACTCTACTTTGGGGAATAGCCCAGATGGTATACCACTCCGTCATCTAAACAACCATATTGAATTGGATGATAACACAAAAGCTATGATTTACGTACAGTGCTACCTGAGATAAGTTATACTGCTTGTACCAAGAAAATTTATAACTTATCCCAAAATATAACTTATCTCAGGTGATTTACATCATAAATAGATTTTATAAAAAGTAATAAAACATGAGGATACAATTAATGTTTTTCAAAAAGAGCACTAAATCTCTGCTTTCTATTGTATAACCATACATCTAAAGTAGTCTGGGTGGTTTGAAGATTTCTCAGCTGAGCCTAAAGCTCACGGAGACTCCTGTGTAGTGCAACTTGCTGTGAAATATCTAACTCAATTATAGATATTGCTTGCTGCATAATGGCCAGTTTTTCCTTGATACTTTTTTGCTCTAAGACTTCCTCTTCCTCCACTTCTTTTTGTAATTGCTGTGGTATATTTAACTGAAACGACTCCTCATCGGTAAAATCCTGATAAACAAAAGCTTCTTCCCCAGCATTTGGCTCAAGTAAGTCCCTAATATCCATTGCTACTATCCTTGGCATTTGGTGTAGAGTATAAGTAGTCTCAGCAAGAATTGCTTGTTCTAGAGGAGCTTCTTCTGGGGATATTGAGGCTTCATCAAAAAGTCCGGTATGATTAAAACAGTTCACAATTGTCAGCTGTAGGATGTCATTCCATGCAGCTTTGCACCATTTCATTGCTGTTAGCTGATCCACATGGTACACATTATATTCTCCTCTTTCCTCTTTGTCCAAGGCATTCTGGACAAGAAATCGTTGGTACCGCTTTTGGAATGCTGCAATTATCCCTGCATCCATGAGTTGTATTTTGGAGGTTGTATTGGGAGGCAGCACATACAACTTGATATGCCGCAGTTTTAATCCGCTGATAGAATGGGAAGGTGCATTATCAAGAAGTAGAATCTTGCAATTGGCATTAGTCATTTTGACCTCCAGTGGCAGCAGCCATTCCCTGAAGAGATACCCTGTCATCCAAGCTTTTTTATTACTCTTCTAGTAAAACCCAAGCTTTTCTACAGATTTTTTCTTGAAAGCACGTGGCTTTTGTGCATGCCCAGTAAAGAATGATTCCAGCTTGTCTGACCCATCATAATTTGCAGTAAAGGTAATTGTGATACGAGTCTTATCTTTTTTGCGGCCCTCAATTGCAGATCTTGCAATTGTACGATGGAGTACACATCGGTAAAATAGACCAGTTTCATCCATGTTATAGATGTCTCTGCGATCATACTGAGAAAGAACATCTTGAATGCCAGGCAAGGCTTCATTAAGCAAATCAATATTTACAGACCCACTTTCACCATGCGATGTGTATGATTTGAAATTGTTTCGAGAGCAAAACCCATATAGCCATCCGCTTGAGAACTTAAGTGCATCCTCAGGCAAACCCATTTGTTTGGCAAGATTGCGAGCTTTTTCCTGGGTGATAGACTGAGAGAGGCAAAGTTTCCTGCGTTCCATTTGAAGGACCCAATTTGCTAGGGCGGTTTCCAATTCGGGATGGTGGACAGTTCTTGGGCGCTTAACTTGAAGGTGAACTTCTGTCATCTTTTCCAAGCTTTTGGAATTTGCAAGAATCTTGGAAATGGCACATTGGGAAATGGATTTCGGAAGAGAAAAGTGATCTTTAGCCCATTGTGACAGAGCAACCTGAGTAATAGTTGGATGAGCCTTCTTGTGTTGATAGATTTCTAACTTTTGAACATTGGTAAGTCTTTGGTTGGATGATGTTGGTGGCTGTTGAAATTGGTACATCCAACTTTGGATAAGATAGCTGTGTGCACTCCTGGAGTTTTGCACATACTAATCTTCCTATAAGTTGCGAGGTTGGTAAAATACGCTAAACCATATTAATACAAATCACTAGATTTCCTTTTTCTTTAGATAGATATTATAAGTAGCTGTGTCTAAGTGGGAGTAATAAATAACTCCTCACCTACGATTAACAGACTCCTTCTTGTGCCAATCTGTCTTCTCTGTGAGATTATCTCTCTCAAGTCTTACCACTTGCTGCTACCACTACTTCCAAACAGCAGTGGCATGTTGAAATTTTTTTTAGGTGTCATTCAGCAAATACAGTAGGTTTTGGAAACAGTTGAAGGAAAGCTGTTGGGGGCCGCGATGATGTTTTCTATGTAAACAAATTGCAGGTATAGGGTTGCAAGGGATTAATATGACAAATCTGGCGCTCTGATTGGGTCAGGAGGTTGTAAATAAAAGGGACGGCTTATTGAGACTAGTTATATTCCTTGAATACCGTAAAACCTATAACATATGCCAATTTATAACTTAAACAATAGGAACAACATTGGTGGATTGAAATTTGATAACTTACAGCAAATTATAACTTATCTAAGTATAACTTATCTCAGGTAGCACGGGGGACGAAGACGGCGTTTCTACCTGTACGTGGTGTCCCTTACGAACCTGGAGCTTATCTTCAGAGCCAACAGAAACACGCATTACTTGGTCACGGAGGAAAAGTCATCCAAACAAGTTTCCGGGCCGTACCTAGCTCCCGTTATGGTGGTGATGGATCAGATTAAGTTGGCCCTTTTTACCAAGATGAATTCTCACTGTTTACAGATATTCTGGCATTATACTGTCTCCCGAGGAAAGAGCACCGCTACCTGAGCGCTGGTGGTGTCGGTATAAGGAGGATATCTGGACTATGGGATATTAGGGAGATACAGATGGGGATACGCACCTCGTGTGGCTCTGGTGTCTAGGCCTCGCCTGGCTGGAGTTGCAGGTTTTTTTGAGACTTTTTCCCGTGTACCGGTTTTTTTTTTTTTTTAAAATCATATTGTATTCAGCCATCTAGCTATGACAAGAGATTTAAATACATTAAAAAAAAAATTAAAAGGATCTTCCTAACACCCTTAACTCCCCTTGGCACCAGTCTATAAGCTCATAACTTAGGGTTAGACTTTCCAACATTACTACAAATCCCAAATAAACCCTAAATACAAGCTGAATTCCTGAAGTTGTGTTTTTTGTTTCCATTTTATTTTTCCTTAAATATGGCTTATCATTTGGTGTCCTTTGGTTTCAACGTTTATCTGTTACATAGTTGTAGCTTCTTGACCTACAATTTTAATTAGTTGTATGCATTTAGAATTCTCTAAGTATCTTAACAGTTTTCCTCTGCCAACTTTGGTTTTGAAAATAATTTGCTGGTTTCTGGGCTCCAGACCTTCAAATTCCTTATCCCTCTCTGATGAGAATTGTGGACAGTGCAGGAGCAGATGCTCCTTTGTACCGGTTTCCATGGCTGCTCTTTTTCAATTTTTTTGAGCAGAAGGTTCCGTAGAAAAGGTGGTTGAATTCTACGGGTAATTACTGAGCTAAATGGCTACCCGTCATGGGTCAATGTATCAATGATCTTAGGTTCGAGGTAAAAGGGGATAGGAGCACTGTAAAAGGTGTGGCCTGGGTCAGAGAGGAGCCCTAGTGTTATAATAGTCTTGGACTCTACATAGCACGAATAAACACCACTACTATCTCAGGTAGCACTGTATACAAGTAGCTACATCTACTTAACCGCTCGGATAATCCCTGTAATCGCTATTAAATATTTCAATCACACCTCATCATTTAGTATACAAATACCCAGTACTAATACATACATTCAATACCCCAATTCTCGCTTGTCTGGCGTGAAGACTTGGCGTCAGGAAATCTTTGACGACGGAAATGACCGTCCCCTTTGTAGAAGAGATAGGTCATAGAATTTCGGGCCCTTTACTGTTGAGATGAAAGCTTTTTTTCAAAGAAAATAAAAATCATGATGATTTTTGGTTACTTATTGTGTCTACTACTCTTGTCTAAAATCACCCAATCAGACCGAGCAGTGTGTCAATAGGAATAAATTTGGTTCTCTTCTCGTGTAAATCTACTAATGTTTCCTCAGTTTAGTCTATCATTCTTTTTTACTTGTAATAATACACTCTTGTAATAAAATTAGAAAATTAGCATTTGTACAATCAGTGAAGGGAAAAAAACTTTAGCATCTCACGTGAGCTGAAATCAATGAATATAATTAGAGATGAGTGGATGAAAAATAAATTCATTCATTCATGCGGGTGTGGATGAAAGAAAAATAGTCATAAGATAATCTGCCCTGGCCTGATTTATTTCACCTCATATCCTCGGCGCTGGGTCTATGTGATCAAAACACAAACCCAATGCAAACTGCTCTCGCGATGTCAAGTTTGCCGTTTAGTGAAGGCTACGATAGTAGCCATAGATATCAGTTTCCTCAGTATCGATTTCCTGAGCATCAAAAAAGCACCGAAATTAGCAACCCGCAAGATTTCGTCAGAGCAGATGACTCTGCTTATTATCACAAGCCCTATAATAATAATTCTCCAAACCTCTACGGATGTTTAGGTCAATACGATGCGAGCGCCCCCTTTCCAACGTCTAGTCTTGATAACTCTGGACATTTTCCACATATTAGACCTGACTATACGAATACTGGATCTCTTAATCCGAACGCACCTGTCTTCGGATTAGTCCATTCAAATAGTATCCCGCCAGAGGTGAGAATTAACTGTCAGGATATTATATGGAGCATTGACCCGTGGGATCAACCCAATATTCGACGTCATCTAATGCCACAGCAACACCTTGGAGTTGATTTCGGTGTTTATGGGGATAATAAGAAAAAATTGTCTGATCAGGTCGAGGACATGTGCAACGAAAGAAACAATTCGGATCAGATTAGATTCTTGGATATGAAATCGTCTATGGATCAGTATGTTCCTGAATTCTCCGGACAATGTCCATGTTGCGTTGCGAGTTATATGATTCCTTCTCGGCCTAGTTTAGCACCGGCTGGTGTGAACTACCAAGACTTGCCCTATGGCAGTTTTCCATTTGTCGACAATAGAATAGACTTCAATATGAATATTCCCGGTCCAGGGTTTTATTATGACCCATATCGGATTATAGCGCTAAATTTCCCACAGCCATGCAACCACTTTTCGAGTTGTGCTGCTAGGAAGCCACTACACTATAAAAATAAAAATCAGAATAACAAAAACGCAATGACTCGCCACAGAACAAAGAGTCGAAGTCCAATATCGATTCAGAATAAAAATCCAAAAAAGATAAAACATGTGAAAACTAGTTTTTTACCTCTGGCTTGTAAGGAAGTAGTCCTAGCAGCTCAGCGTACAGGTTCACGGAATTCGAATTTTCTGTCGCCGATTAAGTCATCAACAACTTCCACATATGACGGATCAAGTGAGGGAAAATCTGAATATGGAAAGGACCACGAAGACATCGATCAAATACCACTTGCAACTCAGAATATTGCACAAGATGAGTTTTTTTCAGAGAAAAACTTTGCCGCTTCTCCAAATCTTCGTCATCAACGCAAACAATCAGTATCCTCGGCTGTGTTTTCGAATAATTCCACTGTAAACGAGATTTGCCATTTTAACTTGGATTTGAATAATAAGTCTTACGATTCACCGTCTGGGGTTAATCTCGATCAACTTTCAACAGGTGGCTTAAATATTAAGCTTTTGGTCCGAGAAGAAGATAGAAACTTGTTAACTGCAAGAATTGACTCTTTCCCAGCTAGATCAGATACGGGTCCACTTTGTACCACAGAGAGAGATAGTTTTCTCTTTCCCCGCAGTGGTATTAGTCTCCGGAATTCTCCTCGCCAAAGCCCGGCTCTTAATGCTCTTGTAGCCATGGGCCAGCGTGAGCCGAGTATTGAAGAGGTCTTTGATTCTCTGCCATTTATAGAATACTGCCGCTTAACAAAAGCCGATAATTTTGGTGTTATTAAGATTAAAAATGTAAAGATGTTCTTATTTGTGAAGCAACTTCTGACATATGTATAGATTCCTTATTCTATTAGTCGACCTGAAGTAATAGCTTTCCTTGGTACTAACGCTCGCATTATTTCCGAGGAAGACCATGAGCCTATTCATATTATAATGGAGCGCGTCACCAGCAAGACTTTAGACTGCTATGTTGAGTTTGTCACCTTTGATGAAGCTGTTAATGCTGTGAATCGGTTTGAGCAAGGCCGCAGTGGTGGTCGAAGTGGCAAGCTTGGTCGGCGATATGTCGAAATTGAAATTTCTAACCAGGAAAGTCTCATGCAAGATCTCTTTCCCAAGGCGAAAAATGTCGATTGGAATGATGGAATACCTGTGATTAAACCAAGAGATCCCGACGATAAGTTCAATTCAGGATTTCGAGGATTTATTCTCAAGGAGGAACTCATTATGCTGGTTAAGCATGTGGAGACACCACAGCGCGCAAGTGAAATAGCTTTTTCTAAAAATACATCACTGATCCGAGCTATAGTCTTCATTCGCCAAGGAGAACCCACAGCGTCCATTTGAATTTATGATCAGTACATTATTCAAGGTACGGACCCGATAAGAATAACTTGAGATTCAGGTACTAACAGACCATAGTACCCTTGGTATATGGTTGAGTATATCACTATTGAAGATCGAGAAATGCTTCATCAGACAACAGTAGATTTATTAAGGCTACTTAGAGAGCGTCTTAAAACTAATACTGATTGTGTTCAGCTAACACCGATGTTGTTTAAACGACTCTGGCGTGCGGCTTTGAAATGCCAAGGATTCTCACCGAGTCAAAAGGATGATATTGCGGTGATGGCTGACTTATCTTGGGAGCAGGCTCAGGAATTCGGACTGCCTCCGTTTGCAGCATTTTGGAAGCGTCTCTGGACTATTGGGCCTCGACCCGGAACGCCAAATGATCTCATACTTGTCGGTAACGCTGCAACCTTCGCCCTGTAGGTAGGTACTAACGTATTCTCTCTTAGTGGTATACTGCACAAATTCGTGAGGCAACCGATGTTAAGAAAATTATGACCCTAGCTGAGAGGTCTGCACATGGTGAACAGCAGAGGGAGCCCGAGCTTTTTGGTTTACTGCACATACACATCGACTATGGCGACTGCTCTTGTTTTCGAAGTCAAACTCTTGCTCAGGTTGCTGCCTCTGAGTGGGCTGGGATCGAAAAGATCCTTCGACAGATCTTCACAGATTCTAAGCCTTGATGAACAAATGTGAGTATGGTTGAGTGAGTAATCTGTTAGTCCCAGACAGGGATTTTGTTCTGTCCGGGATCTGATAAAGTCTGGACCACGCTTGAGGTAGTCAAAACTATGTTACGCAACTTTCTTTCGGCGACATGCCTGCGATTGATCGAGTAGTCTGAAATAATTCTATCAATTGACATGAAACAATTTTAGGATAAGGGAGTTGACTTGTGAGAGCCCGATCTACATAACGAAAATGAGGAGTCCCTAGTGTGGTAGCCGGGAAAAAGACGTGAATTCACATAATGGTATAGCAAGTTGTCCTTTACATACGCATAAATTTTTGTAGATAGTATTTTTAGATAGGACATGCGACCAATTACTTACCTCGTGGAGGACTTTCCCTCGATCTATCACTACATATACCAATGGACAACTTATTATCTTCAGCCGCAAGTAATGCGGTGCGATGATTGTTTGGGGAGTACCTGTATGCAGGTACGAGTTGCTTCTTCATGGCGATGATCGCATAGGTGAAAAAAGCTGAAAGAGACAATGTTACTTAAGTGGACGGTTATGCGGGCTACTAAGAGATTGTGCAGGCACGATCGGCGTGGGTTTAATAGCCGAAGGATAATCTCTTAGAAAACTGATCACCGATCATGATCAGGAATCTAAGCCTGGAGTGACTGGTAAATCACTGGATTTCTGAAAAAATGTAACTTCAAGCAGAAGCCTTTCCTACCCGCACTAGCCCAGTTTGTCCCTATCACTATCTTCAGGTATCGCACGACGAGCCTCACTCCATCCTTACCGCCTCGCCATGCCACCATCTCTCCCAGCCTCGTTCAGGAGCAAGAAGCAGAAGATCCTTGCAACACTCGCTGTACCTGAAACACACTACCAAGACCTATCACCCAAAGGATGCGTCGACGATGGTATCCGTGATCTCATCGCCCAAATTAATACTATGCCTGGCTGCGTGACAACAAGTAGCTGTGCTGGTCGCATCAGTGTTTATCTAGAAGGTCGAAAGAGAGACAACGTTGACGTAGATGCGGCAAACGGAAACGCAAATGTAGATGCAAATTTGCCTGCATCTGCCGTGACCCGACGCCAAACAAGCTCCAGCATAGGCGGGAAGGGTGGAGGTGGGCGTTGGCTCTTCGTCTCCCATGACGCTGTCGTCTTAGAAGCGGGGAAGACATATACTCAAGCCCTGGGCATGCAACGCTACTCGGCAACACAGACGCGCTCGAGTAGTGACGCATCCGGCCGCTTCAGTATCCCTTTTGAACACGATTCTACACGTCTGATACATTTTAAATTCGAACCCATGGCACGTTCTTAATCTCGTTATTGTACCCTTACATTATTAACTTGGAGATCAGATTTTACACATTCTCACCGCGTCGCTCGCACAAGCTCAAGTCTTACTTACCGCTGCTATCCAGGCTGGCTTCCGCGAGAGCGGTGCGCTTAACTTACTCGGTGGTGAGCGCGATTCCGCAACGCCTATGGTTGGCATCCGCTCTATGGGGTTGGCGCTGGAATCAATCGTAGGAGTGGGCACAGATGTTCAAGAGACTTGTATGGTCGATGAATGGTATCTGCAGGGACTTTTAGCTCAAGCCAACCGGCGTTTCTCAGATAATGCAAACCGAATTAAGAGACTTCAAACATTATTGACAGAAATAGTAAATAAAAGCGAAATTAAGGATCAGAGGGACTGGGAGGATCCGGAAGAACGGAGGCAAAGGAAACGGAAAGAAGGCTTAGAAAGAGCAAAGATGAGTAGGAGTTCTCGTAGCGTAGATAGTGAACCTGAGATAGGCTTTCTTGAGCTGGTTTAGAGAAAACATGTCGTCATTGTCAGCAACCAGATTTAGAATTACATTGGGATACTAGGTGTCAGTGTGACTTATTTGTGTTTTGCCACTAGTAAATTATTTAACAATTTTTTCTACCCATCCGTCCTCTAATTTCGCCACCTCATCCCGAAACCTTTGAACAGTAGCCCAACAATCCAGGGGCCTCCGTTCGTTTTGTGTCAGGCAGCTAATAAGATCTTTCTTTACACTCGCCACACTTTCATCCAGCTCACGCACCTGCTTCCTCTGTTCTAACTTACTCTTCAGTCCACGAATATCATTTTGCACAGCCTCTCTACTTAATTCGCGCAAAATGTCGCCAGCAGATTTCTCTTTCCCGGCGTCGGAGTCTTCGGCTGATATCTTATTTTGGAGCTCAGCATATTCTTTGGCGGCGATAGTTTGTAGACGTCGGAGCTCAGCGTTCACGCGTGATTGTACGTGTAACTCAAAAGCTTTAGCTCGTGTTGAATCAGACTAGATTGCAGAAGGTTTAGTTTATGACAAAAGTTAAGACGGTGGTTAGGCTTGACCTACCTCTAGACTCTGTTGAAGATCATCGACTAGGTCTTGAGAGAACTGGACCGGCGTTTCGCTATGAAATATTATCAGTTGATCCGTATGAATCACTAGTTATTTTGAGATTCATTTTCATTACTTTGTCCATATCTGAGCTTTGGGCGATGTTGACGCCGTTTTTGAATTATTGGAGCCCATATTAGAATAAAAGGTTTGGTCGACACCGAGGTCCTACCTCTGAGTGTCCGAGGGGCCATGTACCGGTACTGGTAAGTTAATCACGTGATAATGTCTCAAGAATTTCTCGTGGGTTCGTCGTAGAATCCCTCGAAGAACACCATTCAGAATTTTTGTCACGAGCTACTCTGTTAATCATCGGCAGAAATGAATAACTCAAAGTTCCGTTATGCCATACATACAGACGACAGCATGTTCATGTAAATGCTACGCCGCTTCTTCTCATTGACACTGATTCTTTGGGACGTTAAGATCTACGATAATTGATTTCCTTGTTTTCCTGTCTAATTTCTTATTTCCGGAGGGAAGAATAGTTTTAAGAGCAAGGACCCTTACCTAATCAGAATAAAGTTTTATAGGGTAGACTCGAGTAGACAAACAGCTTATTCCTGGAGGACAGATTTTCATTGATTACAGTCGTCCCTCTCTAACTCGATAGTGGGTCCCGGTATAAGTGTTGAAAATATTCATTGAAATTCAACCATTTACATTTGCAATACTTACCCCTGCACGCAAAATGACCTATAAGGGTAAGTGTTGCAAATATAAAAGCCCAAGTTACAATAAATATTTTCAACACTTATACCGGGACCCACTATCGAGTTAGAGAGGAACGTCTGTAAATATTTATGAACGACCAATGATATCTCTCTTTTAAAGATCTGCAGTATCGTCTTATCGAGGTATGTAGTACCATTTTGATTGGCTTACATTGCTCTAAGCTATATGTGAGAATTACAAGTCCGACTCGCGCATACTCGAGGAAAAGTGTGCGATAGAACTGTCATCGGCTAAATGCATAACTGCGATATCTATGATGTCACGTGTTATTGAAGAAGGTTATGTCATGGGCTGTGGCTGAGAAGGTTGATATAATCGGCCCGAGCTTTAGGCGAGCGAATTAGGATATAAATGGAGGGTTTTCTGCCGCACATTGTAGATCATTACCAGATATTACCACATCTTACTATTCTATCTTATCAGATCAATTCATCAATCATCTACATTAAGATCAATTCATCAATCATCTACATTAAGATCCATATCAAGCTCTTTATACTTAATCATAATCTCCTCTAAGCAACCTTCTCTGCCATACTCGCAAGTCAGGCAAAACTCCTACCAAATAATCCAACACTATAGCTTGACTAGGAAAGGCCATGATTTTACGTTGCACTGGTAGGGATTAGTCGGATCGGCTGAGGACGGGATAGCCGATGTTTCAATAGCCCCCATTCACTTTCTCTAATTCCTAGTATGGCCCGGCTTATTTTTGGGGACCACTACATACAGTCGTCCCTCTCTAACTCGATAGTGGGTCCCGGTATAAGTGTTGAAAATATTTATTGTAACTTGGGCTTTTATATTTGCAACACTTACCCTTATAGGTCATTTTGCGTGCAGGGGTAAGTATTGCAAATGTAAATGGTTGAATTTCAATGAATATTTTCAACACTTATACCGGGACCCACTATCGAGTTAGAGAGGGACGACTGTATCTGCCTCCCCTTCGATTGTGTCGTATTTCAGGGGGTATCTTACTTTGTACCTCACTTATCTCAGCAATTACCCGCGCCAACTCATCATTGTTGTGTGATAATTAGGCCACATTCCCTTACTTCATCTACCTTCATTTAGATCTTCTTGATTACGGTCTTTTCTTCAATTCGAAGAGGTGTCTGGTCGCCTCATCCCATCTCTTTTCATCCCAATTCTCCCCACTTAACTCATTTTCTTGCTTATTAATTGCCACCACAGATTCTCTGACAGAAGTGAATGACTGAAGTCAGTGATACTCTATCTTTCACACAATCACTTCAGAAGATAATCGGTTAGCTTTTTCGGTGAGTCCACTCGCCACAACGCCCGAGTTATTCGAAACCGCACATCACTTATTTTCTACTTTGTTCATGCGGCGGATCTGTCTGACCCTGTCAGGCCTTCAGTTCAAATCCTTTCTCTTGTCCACTTATCCAATTTGTGGTCGCTCTCAATATAGCGCTCTGAGGAGAATTCATCACATCAACACAAAATTAACTCTTGAATCTGTTTCGGTGTTATTCCGTGACACCAACTCCACACTACCTCACTGAGAAGCTCTCCTACATTTTTAAGCTTTTATAAAGAGCCAGAAGGAATTCAAGAGCTTTGGAGGCAACCGGCTCCCTTCTACTTCGCCTCTATCATACACCTACGGACGATATCGGAGAAAAGATTCAATGGCTAGTGATTTCGCACTTGATGCTGATGTGACCTCTGCTCGGCGGCTGCTAGAGACAGCTACACCAACAATGACACTGGCAGAGACTTCTCAATCATCTTTACCAATTGCAGATTTTGCGACTGCACTGAACGGTGTGAATGGCACCATTGATCAGTTGGTAAAACTTATGCTATGGTGGAGCTTGGGTGCCTTGGCCCTTATGATTTTAGCCCTACGAATATACCAACGATGGAGGGCGCATCTAAGGCATTTAATAGCCATGAGCTTGTCTCCAACTCAACAAATATATTTTACCAAGAATCAGACAACCTGGGTGTGGAAGATAAAGAAATACATAACCTATGCTCCATTAAACAACAAGCGACATAACAGAGAAATCCGCCTTTCATCTGCTCTGAACATGGGGACCATTCCATCGAGACTCCAAACTATTCTGTTATCTTTATTTTTTTTTAGCAATTTAGCTTACACGCTAGCAGTCGATTGGCGAAAAATGAATCATTATGCTGTCGCAGCTGAGATGAGAGGAAGAAGTGGGGTGCTAGCTATTGTCAACATGATTCCTTTGGTAATATTTGCGGGTCGCAACAATCCACTGATCGACATCCTTCAAGTAAGTTTCGACACATTCAACTTGTTACATCGATGGACCGGCAGAATTGTTGTTTTTGAGTCTGTTGTTCACACGCTCAGCTGGGCATATGTCAAGTACGCTGCAACTGGATGGGGAGGTATATGGCATCAACTCGTTACCGACAAATTTGCGGGATGGGGCATGGCAAGTACAATCGCCATGACTCTAATACTTGTAGTTTCATTATCACCCGTTCGACACGCATTTTACGAGACTTTTCTGGATATTCACATCATTTTAACCATATTAACATTAATTGGTGTCTACATACACTGCGATGCTGGAAAACTACCCCAATTGACTTATGTAAGAGTTATAATACTTCTCTGGGTTGCCGATCGTACTAGAAGAATGCTAAGGCTCATAATGAATAATTACTCCAGGACAAACTGGACCACTGCTTCTATTGAAGCCCTGTCTGGCGATGCTTGTCGAGTAACTCTACACTGCCCAAGAAAAGTTCACGTTAATGCTGGGAGCCATGCATACCTTCGATTCTGGTCTTTGAAGCCATGGGAATCACACCCATTTTCGATAGCCTGGGTAGACCATAAACCTGCACAGGTTGACTTACCAACGACAGAGAAGGGGGCCCGAAGCATATCAAGAGAATCCGAGACTGTGACTGACATTTCATTCATTATTCATGCTCAAACTGGCATGACCAGACAACTTTTCATCAAAGCTGAAAGCTGTAGACCTAGAAGCTTGACGCTCAAAGCTGCCATTGAAGGTCCATATGGCGGATTTCATTCACTCGATTCTTACGGACATGTTGTTCTATTTGCAGGCTCTAGTGGCATCTCTCACCAAATTCCTTTTGTCCGCCATCTTATCACTGCATCAACTGAGAGATCAGCAGCAACACGAAAAATTACTTTGATTTGGATTATTCGCGACGCAGAGCATCTCGAGTGGGTTCGACCATGGATGGACGTGATACTACGTATGCCAGGGCGCCGTGAATGCCTGTTAATTAAGCTTTTTGTAACTAGGCCGAAAAACCCGGCTGAAATACGCTCACCGAGCAACATGGTACAGATGTTCCCCGGGCGTCCAAGCGTACGATTATTATTAAAGAATGAAGTAAGAGAGCAAGTTGGTGCTATGTGTGTTACTGTGTGTGGACCAGGAGGATTAGCTGACAGTGTACGAGAGGCTGTACGAGATGTACAGGAAGACGGGGTTGTAGATTTTATCGAAGAAAGTTTCACATGGTGAACTAGTCTAATTACTTCAAAGGCTCAGAAGAGATGATGCCCGAAATGTGAATGTATTAGATTCTTGTACATATCTAGAACGAACTATGACGGCTGGGAAGATTCGTCTGCAATACATGTATATAATAGGCAACACCGGAGTGGCGTTGGGATGGGTGGGTATCGGGAGTCGCATTCATATGATCCAATGGAACATGATTATGTTTTCAAAAATGATTTCCACCTGATATTCTCACCAGCATACATGTATAGTATGCAAAACAAAGTTCGTTGGAATGGAAGTATCAGATCACAGCCGAGTACCAGTTCAAGTGCAGGTATCAGAAGCTCGGAATGATATCAATTCCGATAATATGGTGATAAGACATTTCAGTATGGGTGACAGCCATAGTATTTTTGAAAACAGAGATCTGGCGATGACATAATATCATTACACATAGGTCGAGCATGGTCTCTGTTGAAACTGATATGGCTTACGTGTAGCCCTTTTAATGCTCCGAAAACTTTAAATCTGCCTAGTCAATTACCGCATGTTTTACTCGATCCAGTCGATAGGAAAGCTAACAAGTGTGGGGCAAAGGGGACAGGTTAACGGTGTCGTCTGAAGATGACGATGCCACGGCAACAGCAGGGACCTGTTAACTAAGGCTCCGTGGGCACTGGGCACAGAGCGGGTCGGTTTCAAAAGGGTACAACGTGTAGTCATCAAGTAAAAAGTCATGCGTAAGTTGGTAACATTCTCACGAATGGATGAGCCGCGTACGCTTGAAGTTATTTCTGTAAGTCACACAAATATGTCCAAGCTATCGGTACATTCGAATAACTGGGATCGTCCATATTCCAACTCGCTAAACAACAAAGCGAATTGTGCCGTACAAACCCTGGTTCTGCCCTGCCAAGACTTGTCCGCAATCACATTAGGCCCCGACCCACCTGCATTCATCATAATCCTCTGGTCCGCAAAGTTTCTTGCCCTGGACTGAGTCGCGTCAAGCAGTCGCCATATCGTACAAACATCTTGCAAATGGGTTCGAATCTTACCTCTTTCTCTTGTTGAGCCTGATAAATTCGGCATTCATATACCCACTGTGCTCTACAGGCTTCAAATCATCCATCTACTTCCCAAACTCAATATGGAAAAGTCTAAAAAATACGAAGCCCTGAGCCAAGAAAACGTTTCTCTCCTCCAAACTGTATACCCAAGGATGTTATCGAAGAGCAAAGGTCTGGCTAAATACGGACACAAGCTGATGGTAGAAGATAGGCATTTAAGGTTATTCAAGAATAAGAGTAGAATTCGAACCCGTAATCGAATGACGATTTTTCACCTGCCATGAAGGTCCTAACATGCAGTGATATAGATGGAAGAGACCGTGGAAATCAAAGCAGAGAGATGTAACTGAAGTTGCGATGTATCAAGCGGCCTCAGGGCGCCTCTTGCCAGTAGAGTCTCTCGTTCAACACTTAAGCTTGAAACAGACCGACAGGAAACTAGTGGTTACCCGAATGAACTCGAAGCAATGAGCGATCAGTTATTTCAGAGGATATTTTGGATATTTTGTCTTGTCAATTTTTGATGATAAATGTATACCTTATTCTCGTTACTGGAATGTGTTAAGTAGCAGGGGTGTAGGTGCATACTAGGGCATGGGTAACCGCAAACGAAGACTATCGGGACCTTCCATTATCCATCGACCGGCGCAAGCATAGTACAGTAGAACCTCTCTTAGCTAATAATGGGTCCCGGTGTAATTATTGAAAAGATTCAAGGGAATTTAATCGTTTGTATTTGCAATACTTATCCCTACGGGCCATTTTGCATGTATGGGTAAGTATTGCAAATAAAAACGGTAAAGTTCCCATGAATCTTTTCAATAATTACACCGAGACTTATTATTAGCTAAGAGGGGTTCTACTGTATACTCTCATGATAGGGTATTGTTCGTTGATCCGCTTCTTATAGGGTACAGGGGTTAAAGCGGGGATAAAGTGGAGATAAAGTGGTGATATTCCAGGTTACCTCACGATAGATCCACAGTATCCCTGTTAGCTTCAAATTTTAAAATCTTATGGCCTAAGGCATAAGAGATATGCATCTGTATATGAAGTCCAACGCCCACCTTCATGCCTGCACCTTTCTTCACTCGCGCACACCTGAGGTCGTTTCGTTTAAATCATTGTCAGCTATTTACTATTATTTTGCTCAACGGCATACTTTTATTTCATTCATCTATCTAATTTTTACTTCATGTGAGTGCATCTGAACCTTAAGTCAACTACTTTAGAAGATTTTAATTTACTGTACTAGATTGCCGCAAAGATGGATTCACCTCAACAACCTTCTCCATCATCAGCATCTCCTACTTATGCAAAACGCCTAACACAAACTCAATGTATTCAAGTAAGTCTGAAATCTACAAATTGATAAGGTTAAGAGAGTAACATGTGCAGGTTAGAACCTTGGCCAGTGAGGGACACAGTTACGTCAAAATCTCTCAACGCCTTGGGATTACATGGCGACAGGTACAATACACCATGAGCGTTGAAAATACCGAGCCTCAGTACTCCAGTGGTAGGCCACCTATTCTAAGTAGTTCCCAGGTCGATGAAATAGAATTTTTCGTCTGTTTATCATCGGAAAATCGTCGGATGTCATTTTTCCAACTTGCACATTTTATATTTCGGCACTTTGGTGTGAGCGAGAATGTGATCCGACGTGAACTGGCAAAGAGGGGATATGCACGCAGGATTGCACGATTAAAACCTCCTATCTCTTCAGTCAACAAACTGAAGAGATATGAGTTTGCCAGAATACATCTCCACTGGCGGAAGGAACATTGGATGAGAGTCCTCTGGTCCGACGAGACTTGGGCTATGAATGGTCGGCAAAGTGATCGTTGGGTCACAAGAAAGGTCAGTAGTCCCTTAAAGGCTCCTAAGATTTAGAGTTCCCTTGAGCTAAGTTTAAGTCAAAGATTGGGGAAGAGTACGAAGATACCTGTGTCCTAGCCAAGACGCGGAGGAGAGTTGGGTGGATGTTCTGGGGATCTTTCTTTGGACGACAGAAGGGGCCTTGCCTGATTTGGGAGAAGGAGTGGGGCCATATCACTGCGGCCAGTTACTGCGAGAGGATAGTGCCTCTCATAGAGAGTGCGGTCTTTCGGGAACCAGGACTAGATGTGATGCAGGACAACGCCCCTCCTCACAAGTCGAGGCAAACTATGCGTGAGTTTGAAAGGAGGAATATTTCTCTAATGGAGTGGCCGCCATATTCTCCTGATTTAAATCCGATAGAAACTTTGTGGAGTTATATGAAAGCGTACATGGAGCGTCTTTATCCAGCGTTGGATCAAGGGGGGCAGCGGAGTCAAGGGCATCTTCGTCAAATAGTGAACGAGGCGTGGGATCTGGGGTTTAATGGGGATGACTTGGAGAAACTGATAGATTCGATGCCCTGAAGAATCAGAGCCGTTTACGAAGCTGAAGGCGGATATGTAAATTATTAGCTAGATAGAAGTATAATTTATTTATGAAATGTATTAATGAATTAAAAAGTGAAAAGAGGGCTATAATGGACCAAAAAAGCAAAACCAACGAATATTTCGTTGTGAAATTTTTGCCATACAAATTTAAAGTTTAGGTGGGGAGATCTACTTATCGTCATGCTAATTCAAGTTAGTAAAAGCCTATATACCCTGTAA
Source organism: Podosphaera xanthii (assembly GCA_028751805.1). NCBI lineage: Eukaryota > Fungi > Ascomycota > Leotiomycetes > Helotiales > Erysiphaceae > Podosphaera > Podosphaera xanthii. The sequence continues at coordinate 247,080 of JAPWIX010000015.1, forward strand.
AAGTCGAATTTTAGCGCCTATACACGATTAATACCGTAGTATCAGAGTACAGGGTGTGAGCTACAAAACTCATTGAACCTTAATTCCCAAAAGTACAAGGGTATACCCAGGAAAATGGCGCTCAGTACTACCAAACAGGCTAGATCTAAACTCTGATTTCTCCGCTTTTTAATTGTCGCTCTAGTTTGAGTTCTGTTCTGCGTTTTCGACTTTTCTTGACTACCCACGGACACTCTAGCAATCGCCATACCTCAACGACAAAAACAAACATAATAAATACTATTGATTATAAATGTAATAGGAACAATAACCACGAACTCTCCAGAAAATTCAACTGCTAGAACGTATCGACCCAAACTATCGCGAGATCAACGGGTCGCTGTTCAAACACTTCGGAGGTATTGTCTTTCTCTTCAAGCAATCGCAACCCAATTAGGAATCTCCCACCGGCAGGCTCAATATGCCTCCGAACGTGCTGATGTCTTGGATCCCCAAAGACCAGGCCGTCCATCTAAATTGATTGTTAGTCAAGTGGATGAGCTTGAGCATTATGTTCGTAGGTCTCTAAATGGTCGATTCATGACCTACTTAGAATTATCTATGTACCCATTCTCTCACTGGAACATTGGAGAGCATGTAATTAGGAGAGCCCTCCATAAAAGAGGATACAGACGTTGTGTCTCCCGTTTGAAGCCTCCGCTCACAGAAGAAAATAAGATAAAACGAATACAGTTTGCCCGAGAACATCTAGAATGGACTACCGAGCTGTGGAACCAGACTCTCTGGACAGACAAGTCTTGGATTACTGGTGGTCAGTACACACGTGTGTTTGTAACGAGGAAGGCAAGATTTTATTACTATAACCTGCTGTTATGTTGTACTAATGAAGGATATCAGCCTGGAGAACAGTTTGATGAAACTTATGTATCTTCCCGATTTGCGCGCAGGAATGGGTGGATGTTTTGGGGTTCCTTCATTTGCTCAGAAAAAGGGCCCTTTCTTGTATGGAACAAGAGATGGGGCTCACTCACAACGAAACCATACCGTGAACGGATTTTGCCTCTCATAGTATCGGTAAGGGAAGCACACCCAAATATGTCGTTGATGCAGGATGGTGCACCGTGTCATACCGCATTGAATACCATGGAAAAATTGCAGGAGGTAGGTATACGTCCGATTGTCTGGCAACCATACTCTCCTGGCCTTAATCCTATTGAGTGTTTGTGGAATATTAGGAAGGATTACATGCAATCTCATCATCCAGATGTGGAAGTGGGAAGGCAAATTTCCCAAGCCGGGCTAAATGAGGCGATTTTACGAGCATGGGAATCAATCTCATGGGCAGAACTTGTGAGGCTTATCGCAAGTATGTCATCATGGTGTCAGGGAGTAATCAAAGCAAATGGTGGATCAACTAGATATTAATCGGGCATTTCATTACTAGATCTTGTAAATAATAGATTTTAGAGTAATCATTAGGATGATGGTAAGTAGAAATAACAGAGTCCTTTAGAGATTAACAAAGTTTTGTCGCCAAGGGTTTTTTCACTATTGAAAAAGCAATTTTAGTGCAGGTCATGCTCAAATCTGGTAAGGCATGTCAGGGGTATCAATGCAAGCCAGGTTGATCTCAGCTAGAGTAGGCAAAGATTTACATTAAAACCCACTTCCAACTCATCCACTAATGCGACTTAACAAGTTTTATGGCTGACACCCTGTATTTCTTTCCTCCATAATCCATAGCTGTTTGACTGTAGCCCATATAATTATGGGGTACTAATTAGGTAAGCATCACATGTTGATTTAAATTAAATTTTTCTATTATCCTATTTCGGCGCCTGAAGGCCCACGTAGGTATTTTTCGGAAGATACGTATTCTTTGTTATAGAACGACTCATTTTGACGTTTGGAACACTCATACTCAGATTTCATTTGCAGATACCACTACGAGAATAACGCCTTACGACATGTACCCTCTTCCGTGAATACCCACCACAGGGAAAAGCGAGAAAAACCTGTGGCTATCTGAGCATGCTCTCGTCATTCTACGAATACAGTATCACCGCGAGAGAAGTGGTGTGAGGGTCTTGCTGGATTCGAACCAGCTTTCTCCTGTCTCAAGTGGGGCATGTGTCCAAGCTACCCAGACTCTACTTGGGAGAACGGCCTGGACGGTGTACCACTGCACCATCCGACCCCATGTTGATTTATTTTCAAATCATTCTTTTTTCTTGTGTATTCAGCCTTAAGGTCATGACACGAATGACACTGGTACGGTACACGGAGCGATGACTCAACTTTAATTTGTCACATCATATAGGCTGAACACAATATGATCTAAAAAAAAACCCCCAATTTGATATGAGGGTCACTCACACACGAATATCATTTGAAGACATGATTCAAATTCAGGCGCCTTACAGCTCCTTCAACCCTCAACCGTATACCTCTGCCAGATGAGCGCACTCCAGTCATCCGGGGCTATTTAGTGTGCCTTCGTCATCGTAACGTACATGACCAAGAAGAAATATAGTGTGGAGTTTTGCTGGATTCGAACCAGCTTTTTCCTATCTCAAGTGGGGCATATGCCTCGGCTATCTTGACTCTACATGGGAGAACGGCCCGGACGGGATACCACACCACCATCTGAGCCTAAAAGTGGCTAGCACTCATAGTCTCGCGGGGAATCGAACCCAGACCACTCCCAATCCGGTTTGCTAAGGAATTATCATACCACTACGCCACGAGCGCAGGCGTTGAGATCTGTACGGCAACTCGGGTACACGGGGTCAAGGGTAAGTGGAGTCTTCGCTTAATCGATAGGGGTTGGCGTGCAGGGTGAATATCAGCCTTAAACAGCAGGCGGTGAAGGCACGGTGAAGTCCCTAAAACAGGGCATCCCAGTACTATTACATAATTTTCTGTGCCAAGTTTCAAAGTATCCTTTAAATTCGTTTCTACCATTATCGAGCCTGTTCATTTTCGCTGACCTCAATTTTCTCGAAACACCTTAGTCAATATTTTTCTTCATTACACAAACTTTACCAAATCTTTAGCGCGATAGAAAATACAATTAGTTTCATGCGTTCAATACAAATATGTAGTTTCCAATCAAACAGATAAATTTACCTCACTGCTAACAAAAACCTTAGCAGAATGAATACTCAAATCACTTCACCTGTCAGCAGACGTGCGCTCTATCTTACTCGAGTTCAAAGATTGCAGGTGATTACAGGAACTCTGTTATAAGAAAACTTTCCTCATAAATTAACTACATTTAGATACTCACACTCCACAGGGCTGGACTCTCTAATAGAGAAATAGCAGATCAACTTGAAGTCAATCCTTCAAGCTTGGAATACGGTCAGATCTGGTCGTGCCTCTCCCCAACCTCGGACAGGACGTCCACAGCTCTTAAGTTCAGCCCAAGTTGATGAGTTGGAAGCATTTGTTTATTCTTCGTGGGAAACTAGGTAAATGTCGTTTCTTGAACTGGCTCTTCACTTTCGTCGTTGGAGTGTCGGTGAATGCGCTATTCAGAATGCGCTCAGAAAACGAGGTAACGAGCGGCGAATTCCACGTAGCTCTCCCCCGCTTTCTGAAAATCATCGGGCGGTCCGAACATTGTGGAGCGAACAGCATCTGAATTGGCGTCAAGACTGGTCACGAGTTCTTTGGAGTGACGAGACATGGATAAACGATAGCCGAATAATGTCTGGATATGTTACCAGAAAGGTTAGTCTAATCTTATTCATTTTCAAAAATATTTCGGACTCTAATATCGTCAAAAGAGGGGCCAACACTTTGATGACACTTGTGTTATCGATCGTTACAAGAAGAACAACTCTTAGATGTTCTGGGGGAACTTCGCGGGAATCGAACGAGGTCCTCGTGTCTTTTGGGAGCGGGAGTGGGGAAGTATGACATCTGAAGGATACAGTGAACATATCCTCCCAAGGATAGGTAATTGGATCAGAGAAAAGAGAGAAGAGATGGGCCATGATTACATCTTTATGCACGACAACGCCTCTGTTCATAAAGGACGTCCGGCTAGGGAGTTTCTCGATGCTAATGGAGTTGAATCTATGCCTTGGCCTGCTAACTCTCCTGACTTTAATCCGATCAAGAATGTAAGGATTATGAAGAAATACTACATACAAGAACGATACCCGGAGTTTGAGCGGACGAGACAGCGGAACAGGGCGGAGATTCGACCCATTGTGTTAAAGGCATGGTACCATAGTTCAACAGAGGAAAAGCTCATACAGCTGATTGGGAGTATGGCTAGAAGATTTGAGGAAGTATTGAATGCAAACGGGGGTCATACTTCATATTTGGCTTAAAATCTGAATCAACAGCAAGCCTGAATTGCAAGTTTTAATATGACGTATGAACTCGATTTTTTAGGCATAGTGCCAAACAAAGTGGGGAGAGACAGGCGACTTTACTTTTGTCGACCTCAATTTCTCTCACCTTATTTTTGAACAGAGTTCTAAGCTATACCACATTCGGCCTCGCTTAATCGTAATCTTCACGGTAGATTACGATGTTTGGGTAAATATTGGCAAAAAAACACCTGTAAATAACAGGTGACTTCATTTAACCTTGACCCCCTAGACCGGAACTAGGTAACAGTGATAAACTTTGGTAACTATCAATCCCCACGGTATGAGGAACTACCTAGAATCGGATGGTGCAGTGGTATACTGTCCGGGCCCTTCTCCCCAATATGATCTGGGTAGCTTGGAGATATGCCTCACGTGGGACAGGAGAAAGTTGGCTCGAAACCAGCAAGACCCTCACACCACATTTCTTGCGGCCATACTGTATTCGGGGGATGACGGAAGCATATTCAGATAACCACAGGGTTTTCTCACTTTTTCTTGTGGTGGGTATTTATGAAAGAGGGTACATGCCATACAGCGTTATCCTCGTCGTAGTAGTAGTATCTGCATATGAAAATTGCGTATGTTTGTTCCACGAGTCAAATTAAATCATCCTGGAAAATATATATATATCTTCCGCAATCATTCGCGGTATAGCCTCAGGCTGTATATGCAAGATTGACTCAAAAGAATATATACCCTAATATATAATCATGGATTCTCTACTTACTTCAACTCTTGGACCTTGCCGGCCCTGCCTCTCGCGAGACCAGCAGGCCGCTGTTGAGACGCCTTGGAGGTATAAGCTATCAGTCCTGTTAATACCAGATTAATCAGTGATCTTTTAAAGATTAGCTAAACAGCCTTTTCATCAGTTAAATGTCTCGAATCTCAATAGTCTTGCCCGTCCACCGACACTAATCAGCAGCCAAACTGACGAATTGGAGCACCTTGTACAGAGTTCCGACATGGAAAATTCACGTCTTTTTTAGAGCTATCGATGCATCCAGTTTCTGACTGGAACGTTGGTGAGAGTGTAATTCGGAAAGCTCTCTAGAGAGAATTCAAACATTGTATCTCTCAGATCAAGCCCCTGTTCACCGTCGTAAACAAGCGAAAGTGATTACTAGTCGCTCAACATCATCAGGATTGGACAGACGGGCAATATAGTTAGATTCCCTAGACTAATGAATTCTGGATTGTGAGTGTTCGATACACACTTGCATTAGTGACGAGGAGGGTAGGTTTTCTTGTTATTAAAAATTTCTAGTATCTTATACATATTAAAAAAGATCAGCCTGGGAAGCAGTTTTTTATTGCGTTCTGCGTTTCGCCTTAATTCGCACACAGGAACGGCTGCATGTTTTGGAGATCCTTAATCGGGTCACAAAAAGGTTCCTTTCACGTACGGGATACGATATGGGGCTTTATCACCTCAAAGTCATGTAATGAACATATCATCCCTCAAACATTATCTGCATAGCAAGCAAACCCTTCTATTTTGTTGAGGCCCGATGATTCTCCTTGTCCTGCAGCACGGAATACTACGGAAGTGCTGCAAACAGTCGTGTTATATCCCATTATTTTGGCCACCGTACTCTTCTGTTGTGAATCCGATAGAGTGCCTGTGGAAAACTATGGAGAATAATGTAGTGATGCGAAATCCGGGAATGGAGTTAGATAAATATTTCAAGACCCAGAAAGTGACGTCATCGAAGCTTGGGCCAGTATCAGATCGGAGAAACTTTGAGGGTTGACTGCTGGCATGCCTGAAAGATGCCAAACAATAATCAATGCAGATGGTGGGCTTATTGAATATTAATTATAATCTTAAATCCTAGTCCTTGTCGTACATTTTAGATTCCGGTGTCACTTAAACCAGGAGAAAACTAGCACGATCTCGACGCCAAGAGATTTGTCCCCATGATAAAGCTTATTCAACGTATATAGTTCATGCCAGAGTACGGAGATGCGCTTTACGGATGGAAATACTCCGACACAAGCCTAAATGTTGTACCTCGTCAAATACAAATTTTTATTGGACGAGATATACAAATAATGCTTATCCTGAAGTACTAACGAAGTTGATCATAGCCAAGATGAGTAATAAATTTCGTGAAACCCCAAGCTGGCCTTACGCGCTAATACGACTTAACAATATTTATGTCTGTCACCCGGTAAAGTACCGTCCCCTAAAGTTCGTTCTCACACTATTATTATTGGGATCTAAGCACAGATTAGAGATGGCGCTAGTAGTAGTTTTGTTTATTCGTGCTATGTAGAGTCCCAGACGATTATAACACTAGGGCACCTCTCTGACCCAGGCCACACCTTTTACAGTGCTACTATCCCCTTTTACCTCGAACCTAAGATCATTGATACATTGACCCATGACGGGTAGCCATTTAGCTCAGTAATTACCCATAGAATTCAACCACCTTTTCTACGGAACCTTCTGCTCAATAAAATTGAAAAAGAGCAGCCATGGAAACCGGTACGCGGGAAAAAGTCTCAAAAAACCTGCAACTCCAGCCAGGCGAGGCCTAGACACCAGAGCCACACGAGGTGCGTATCCCCATCTGTATCTCCCTAATATCCCATAGTCCAGATATCCTCCTTATACCGACACCACCAGCGCTCAGGTAGCGGTGCTCTTTCCTCGGGAGACAGTATAATGCCAGAATATCTGTAAACAGTGAGAATTCATCTTGGTAAAAAGAGCCAACTTAATCTGATCCATCACCACCATAACGGGAGCTGGGTACGCCCCGGAAACTCGTTTGGATGACTTTTCCTCCGTGACCAAGTAATGCGTGTTTCTGTTGGCTCTGAAGATAAGCTCCAGGTTCGTAGGGGACACCACGTACAGGCAGAAACGCCGTCTTCGTCCCCCAAATAAAGTTCTTGAATGCCTCTTAAATGTCAGTAGTCAATACTTCGTATTCCTGCCATCTGTGTCTATAGCAGTCTAACATCCTCGAGTCTAAGGTCTTGCCCGAAGAATACTCATTTCTATTTATACCATTATTTCATTTCTATTTATATTATTATGTCATTTCTATTTTTGCTCATTGTAGTCATCTCATTTCTAGTTAATCATCTTGTAGCAGCTATTAATAAGCCGCGTATGTATTCTATTTACGTTCTCCATGACAAGAGTAAGAAAAGTCGATGCGGCAACTACTGAAGGAGGGGAAGGCGTATTTAAGGAGAAAGATTCTCAGTAGTTGGCGCTCTTCACGCTTAGTTCTTTGTCACAAGTACAACCATCAGAGAGTCTTTTGACATCCCTCAGACAACCTTCAGATCCCCTTTAGTACACCTTTAGTACCTCATTACGTTCCTCAGCACTTCCCACCGTATCTTAAGACCTCTTTAGCACCTTACTTATTATCCTACCTGTTACTCACTCAGTCATCCATCATCCCGACATTGAGGCTCGCTAGCTATTAGCTCTGTCAGTTGTTCTGGCTTGATGGATCTCCATGCCTCCGTTACGATCATACGTAGCTCGTCGTATAATCTTTCTTTCCCACCGAGCAGGTCAGGATAATTGTGTGCTATGAAATCATTCATTAGATTCCAAAGATTTTCAATCGGATCGAGGCGTGGAGAGTAAGCTGGCCAAGTCATGGGAAAATGGAATCTCGGCGGAGCGGAGCTCCAAGTATATATCCGAGGAACACGTGAGCTTGATTTTTAGCCAATCATGAATTTTCCAGTTTTGAACTGGTCGAATTCAGAAAGATCACGTTCGACTTCGCACCGTTTACATAACTTGCTCATGTTCGTGGGTCGTGGGTCGAAGCGCTTGGTACTGTGTGATGTTGAAGAAGGAGCTTTCGTTGCACGAATTGATGTTGAAGAAGAAGAAAGGGGTCGCTTACTAAGCGGACCCACCGGCCTTTTTGTTCCAGGGGTTCACAGCCAATCATTTTTAGAGTTCACTAGTTTCACGCTAAAAGTTCCGTAAGTAAGAAATCCTCGTTCCTCGGATAAAAATCCTCATAGAGCCTAGTTCAGTCGTTGTTCTAGGGGACGAATGAGAGGGGGCTTGATCTTGCATCATTAAAAAGCCTGTATTCTCACACATCCAGGAGTTCATGAGAGGCACGACTTTTTTACGGTACTGCTCTAAATTTATTGAGCCCCAATTTTTCTTCCAGAGCAAATGAAGACTTTTCTCAAATTTTTGCAGAGCCTTTAGATCATAATATATTGGTTGAATTACGATATTGGTAGAAAAATGTAAACTAGTTGGTGGCGGTGACAATAAGCTGCATGCCCATTTTCCACGGGTGCGTGATGAAGCGAACGAGAATTTTACCGAAGTCTTGACGCTAGTTTCAGTTAAAATGAGTGCCTTAATATTGGCCTAGCTAGTAAGTTCTTGCTGGAATATACATGTGGAGGTGCGTCACACATACAGGGTATATCAAGGGATCAAATTCCAACTTGCATGTAGTGCTGCTGCTCTAAAAATTGTTACTAATTAGCGCTAATTATGTAGATTAAGCCGGTGGTTAGAAGGTCAATGAAATACAAAATTAGAGCTAATTACAGTCGTCCCTCTCTAACTCGATAGTGGGTCCCGGTATAAGTGTTGAAAATATTCATTGAAATTCAACCATTTACATTTGCAATACTTATCCTTACAGGTCACTTTTCGTGCAGGGGTAAGTCTTGCAATTATAAAAGTCCAAGTTACAATGAATATTTTCAACACTTATACCGGGACCCATTATCGAGTTAGAGAGGGACGATTGCACTGTTTATATTTTTGGTAGTTTGTTGGCTGATCTATCAAGGTGGAAAAAAGATATATACGGAGACCTAGATGAAGATTAGAAATAGAGAGAGAGAGAGTTTAATCCCAATATTCATTTTTCTATGTCATCAAGAAATTTATGATTCAAATAGATTCTGTTGGGATTTCTGAACTTTCTTCATGCCATTTGTCAGGACTCTCGGCAGTCCTTGCTCGCAGGGATTCGTCAGAATGTCTTTTTTTTTGCTTTTCAAATCAATCTTGCGTATGCGGCCTGAGGCTATGACATAAGTGATTACAGAAGATCCAGAATATTCGCTGAATGACTCAGTTTGACGTTTCGAACACTCACTCGGATTTCTTTTGCAGATGCCACTACGAGGACAACGCCTCACGACAGGTAAACTTTCGAAGAATGCTTACATGTAGTAGGCTTCGGGTCAGACACTTGGTAAACAATAGCAGCTCGCACGATCTGACCAGCGGATAACTAACATCTTTTGAATTGGTCCTAATGTAAAGTGTCTGGGCCCAAAGACCGGTCGTAGTTAACGTTAATTTTGTACTTGATTTCCTTGCAGCTACTTATGACGACACACAGAATTAACGCCAGCTACTGACAATCTTCAAGGCTGAGATTCTTTAACTGAAGTAAGTTGTATAATATCCACGTGATAGATTGTGTGAGCTATTGAGGAGATATTTATTTATTTATTTTTTGTGTCTACCGGGCGCTAGTTACAACTAAAGCCCCATCCCTGGGGGGACATGATGACTTCTATATGTAGTACGAACAAGGTGCTGTCGCAGAGAGGCCATTAGAATACATGTAGATATAGTGAGCGCTATGCAGCGGATTCCTCACATGACTAGCTCATATGGGACGGATTGGGCAGATTTCTGAGAGGAAATTAACCTTATCCAATATGGTGGCGAAACGCTTGGCTCCATGAGATGTGCCGAGAAGAAAATCGAGTGGGCCCAGGCTTCGTCGGTGACCAGCCGAAGCCAGTCTCTCTCGCACGAGGGGGCAAAAAACCAAGTGGGTGATTGACTTGTCAGCCCCGCAGGAACAAGTCAGAAGAGCATCAGTATGATGAAATCTTTCGTGATAAGCACGAAAGTCACCGTGTCCAGTGCGGCATTGGATTAAATATCCGAGATAACGGCGAGGGAGTCGTAGTTCCTCAGGAGGCTTCTTGGGAAAAGGCATCCCCAACTCGCAATAGGTAGAGGGAGCATAAGATTGCCACCATGCTGTGGTCAAATCCCATATTTGCCTTTGGATCTTAGCGCGAGCTCCGGCAAGAGATGCAGCAGAGGGGGCCGATTGACGGGCAGCCTCACCGGCCAACTTATCAGCCAGCTCATTGCCTGGGATTCCCATATGGCCAGGAGACCACATTACGTTGACTTTGCCAGGAGCCGCCAATGGAAGAATCCTCCTCGTAGGCCAGCGTGACGCGAGATCTCGAAACTCCAAAATTTCTCTTTGGGAGGACTTCGAAGGTGAGACGTCCAGAAGGCGTTGTGCTGCTTCTTGGTTGTCCAAGATTACGTGAATATTGGTTGCAAGGTGCGTTGAAGGAGCCGCTACAGCGGCCTTAAGCCCAGCTAGGGCGCCGATAATTTCGGAATCATAGACCTCAAAATCGGGCCCGAGAGGCACTCTCACTTCAGCAAGAGTGATGTCCCTGTGGATAACAGCGGCACCTGCCCCTGCAGACCCATCTTTTTGCTTTGAGCCGTCTGAGAAGACAAGAATGTCCCATGATGGCAGTGCTCTGATACGCTCGAGGAATTCTTCGGCAGATAAGTCTGCTCGAGAGCGGTTAAAAGGGGCTTTGTAGGAGGGTGCTAAGAGTTGGGGGCGAGGGAAGGGCGGAACGAGCTTCAGCTTTTCGGTGAGGCGAGTGTGTGCCCGGGAGTCGATTGCTCTTCTAACCGTGGGGTGAAAGATGTCCGCGGCAGCTAGCCTAAGGGCAGAGCGGAGGCGCATTTCCTCAAGTAATATAGGAGCAGGCTTGAGCCAAACTTCTCTCAGAAGAGCTGCAGTGGGGGTGGTTCTGTATACAGGGAGTATTGCTCGGGCTAGGGTGACGAGGGCTCTAGAGACCAAATCTACGAGGTGTTGAGACCGAGTTGAAGTTTGGCGACCGCGGCGGCTATAAGTATGACCGCGCCACCAGACCTCCGCACCGTACAAAAGTACAGGTAGCGCCGCAGCCAGGGCTGCAGTGCGAAGAAAGGCGGTGGGTATACCACGATTGGTGGTGCCGAGCTGACGTATGTGCGCGCTGATCCGTTGCGTCTTAGCACTCCATACTTGTAAATGCGCTTTGAAGGAAAGCTTGGTGTCAAGGAGAACGCCTAGCCACTTTACCGTTGGGTTTGCATCCCTTACGATGCCGTTGATGGTTAAAGAAGGAGAGGGCTGACGGGTCCTATGAAGATGCAGAATCTCCATCTTATTTTCAGCTAACGAGAGTCCATTCCTGTTACACCACTGGGTGACTGCATGAACCCTAGCAACAGTGAGGCGCGAAGATTCGACTAGATTCTTAGCGACCGACAGGATCGCTACATCATCTATATATCCATAAGTGGGGAAGCCGAGTTTGAATAAAGGCTCAAGGAAGAGGAGGAACAGTATGGGTGAAGCAGGGGATCCCTGAGGCAACCCGTGCGGAATGTCCAAAAATTCGCCCTCAAAATCGTCCACTCGGAGGCGAGCTTTCCTGTCTGAAGCAAAAGATGCAGCCCAGTTAACGTACGGTACTGGCCATCCCTGTTCGCGCAACCGTAAAGACAGGCGGCCAGGCTGAATGCTATCGAAAGCGCTTTCGACGTCAAGAGTAGCCAAAGTACACACCTGTTTCATATCCCATGCCTTCTCGACATTGTGAACAAGGCACTCAACGAGGTCCATAGCTGATCTTCCAGGAAGAGCTCCGAGTTGCGTTGGAGAGATAACGCAGCTCGACAACGCCCAGAAGGCGAAACGACGCGCAAAGAGGCGTTCCAGCCCTTTCCCAAGGACAGGGAGGAGAGAGGTTGGTCGCCAATTGGCGGGGTTAGTCAGATCATCCTTGTAAGGTTTCGGTATAACCACAACTTCAGCGCGGCGAAAAACGCTTGGATGATGTCCGAATGTCAAGCAGAGACTGTACAAGTTTACAATCCACGTGCGCCATGTATCGACTTCCCAGATGTGGCGAAGAGCAACAACCGAGAGATGATCGTGACCTGGGGTTGTAGACAATTTATCAAGATGACAGTGTCGCACTTCATCTTCGTCCAGGGAGGGTGGCGCAGGAATCTCTCGCAATGCGCAGGTAGGGGTGTACACGGAGACATCCGGCTGTCTGATTAAGCGGGCAAGCTTCGTGCGGAAAAAGATGTCAGCACGCTCAGTCGGGGTACTGTACGTGACTCCTTGAAATAGAATTTGAGGAGGACCGAAGCGACTGGAGAATCTTCGCCATCCAACCGCTTTATGGGCCTCCAAAATTGAAGACACACTATCCAGCTTAGAGCGCTGGTACTCTCGTTTGGTTCGCTTAACGGTTTTGCGGAAGTTACGATGTGCCTCACTGATAAGGTCTGGATCACCACTGTTACGGGCATTAACATACCGGCGGCGTTGGTCAGCGCATTCTTGGTTCCAATAATCCTTACATGGCGCACATGCGGGCCTCGGTAGGTTAGCTGAAAGTAGAATAGCTGATAGGGCAGCGATGCCCGAGGAAGCTGCCGAATCTAAGAGCTGGGGGGTAGGTTCCTCGAAGGGAAGAACAGGAGGAGTAGTGGCTATGAGTGCTTGTCGGAATCCTTCTGTTTTTTCGGGGGTAAGTTTAGGCAGCCTCGTTGACGGGTAGCGCCTTTGAGCTGAAGAGAGATGAACTAGGCCAGATATTGTCTCGTGATCGGAAGTCGAATAAGACCCGGGGTCCACGCGGGCCAAGAGTCCGTCCATGTTTGTTAGAACTAGGTCAAGGACGTGGCCAGCGCGATGGGTGGGAGCCCCATATGGTAAAGCCGACCTTAAGGAATGATTATCAATCCAGTCGACAAAGCTGCTGACTCCGGACGAGCGAGATACATTTGGCTCCCATAACTCATGATGAAGGTTAAAATCTCCCACGATTATGGAGTTCGGCTTCACCAGCCAACTTAGAAGTGGGTCCAGACTCTCAGGCATATGGGCTTGAGGTTGCCGGTAGACATTGATAACCTCCAAAGGAGGAGAACATTGAAGAAGGAGGCCTACAATGTCTGGTGAGGGTCCTCTGTCCAGCTGGATAGGACGGAGGTTAGATTTTTTCCGGACGTAGGTTAGTACGCGTGGACGCGCAAGCTTCCAGTCCCGATCAGGAGGAGTAAAGATAACATATGCCGGGTGAGACTTGGTAACATCTTTGAAGTTTATAACTTTAGTCCAAGGCTCCTGGACAAAGATGACGTCGTACTTACCCTGAAAAGCGGCTTGTAAAAGAATGAGGTGCGCAGATCCACCACGTCCAACGTTTACTTGAAGGAAGCGAAGACAAGGCGGGGGGGTACTCCTAAAGTATGCTCTATTGTTCATGGAGAGTAGGACTAAGAGTATTAATGGGAGCTTGCTCTTCCGAATCTACTTCCATAGATCCAGAGGAGGAATTTTCGAGGGAGGTAAATCTATTCTGACTAGCAGAAGGGGTGGTGTTGCCGGGGTCGGAGGCAGTTGAGGCAGCTGTGGCAGCAGCAGTAGCAGCTTCAGCCCGCCGTGTCTTACGGAGCTTGTTGCGGTTGTTTGTGCGAAGTTCAGTAACCTCTTTATCGGAAAGCTGAATAAGTTTGCCCTTGTAAGGACGAGGGCGAATGGGGCAGGTGTGATCATCTGCAGGATGTGGTCCTAAACAGTTAATGCATCGGCGATGGTGAGAGCATTATCCTTGGTGGCGGGGAGTGCCGCAGAAGGCATACAAAGCCTGGATCCGGCAGCGAGAGGATTGATGAAACCCGAAACAAGCTTCGCACTGAACTACCTTGGGGTTGGGAACATATCGGATGGCGCGCTGTAAACTATTCGGAATGTAGGAACCTCCTTTGGGAAGAAGATGACCGCCGTACGAAAAGGATCGTGGCTATTTTCATGCTGCGACCAGTGAGCACTGGATGGGGCGACGCCCGTTTGTGCCTGGGCAATGGTCTTGACGTCTTCAAGGGTTGAGGAAACCAGATTGGACACGGAATTCCAGATGGTGCGGGGAATGCGTTTGACGACATATCCATACCGGTCCTCTACCTGATGTAAGGCTCCTGAAAGAGAGGCCTTGATGGAATCGGCATGTTTCATCGCAAGATTCAGCGATTCCTCGGATGAAAAGGTCATGCTGAATCCGCTAGAGTTTCGGGAAACGGAAGTGATACCGTCTTTAAGGCCAGGGACGATTTTAATGAAGGCAGCTTTGACTGATGTTACGTCTGCTCTAAGGAGAGGGGCATCTTCAGTTAGGCGGAAATTTGCTTTAGGGCCCTTGGACTTCACAGCAGGTTTTTGGACAGCTGTGCGAGTGGGTCGATTTTTGGTACTAGGTTGAGCTGGAGCCGAGGGTAATGAGGCGGGTGGGCTTGCGGCGGTCGCTGCCCAATTTTGAGGTTGATTTGTGATTGGAACGGGAGGTCGGGAAGGAAGGTTATGGCTGGGTTTGGGTAAGGAGCTCGCCGGCTTGGGCTGTCTCGGTGTGTCATGCCGCATAGGTTGCCCAGAAGCAACTGCGAAGAGGAACGCGTCCATCTGCTCGCGCACGAAGGACTTGATAAGAGGGTCAGCTTCTTCGACAGATGTCCAAAACTTGTTGTGGAAGTTTTGAACCCAGGTAGCTCGACCCTTTGCCACGCGCTGTACAAGCTCGAGCTCTTCAGCGACTCGCTGGGCCAGGGGAGGTGGTTGTTGTGATTTGGCCATCACGAGCGCGATGACCAAACTAAAGTGCACTTAATGGATATAAACTTAGTGGGATCGAATTGTAGGGAATGCGAAGACGACTTATTTTCAAGGAAGCCTGAGACAAGGTGGTAAATAAGGATGACTTGAGAAATCTCGTCGATTCAATGCCGCAGAGAATTAGCTATTGAGGAGATTGATTCATTGACTTTATTTTACGTCTATCGAGTCACGTGCGTAACACGAGCTCTATCTATTCCCTGACGGGACGAAGGACGCCAGGACGTGAGTCCTGGGCTTCACTAAAGTCTAAAATTATACATATCAGAGAAAGCGCATTCACATAGCTGCTCCTCGTGGGTAAGGATTGACTCCCGTATAGGGGTTGAAACAGCTTTCTCGCGCCCCCCCCCCCCGCGCGCCGGACCCAACTCACAACTCCGTCAATCCCTATATGGCTATTTTTTCCCCAACAACCAAGACTTGAAAGAGATGAAATGCAAAAATGAAAATAAATGACTGAAAATGAGACTGTGCAATTAGTTTAGTCGACCGAAGAAGGAGCATCTCGGGTGCAGACATCTGAGTAGAAACGGGTCTGCTTCAGCCAACTGTCTAGCTTAATGCCACTGTGGTGAGTGCCAAGTAGGTACGGCAGTAGTTTAGATGGGGGACCCGGAAGGCGCCTGGCTCGCCTCTTGGCTATGTTGCAGAAAAAGAAATGCAGCGGTGCTTTGCGG
Source organism: Podosphaera xanthii (assembly GCA_028751805.1). Classification (NCBI taxonomy): domain Eukaryota; kingdom Fungi; phylum Ascomycota; class Leotiomycetes; order Helotiales; family Erysiphaceae; genus Podosphaera; species Podosphaera xanthii. Next base: position 262,902 of record JAPWIX010000015.1, read on the forward strand.
TGACCACATCGGCAGTAAAGATGTGCATCATGATGCGAGAAACGTTCATGATAATCGGCGAAGTCTCCATGCCCGGATCTTATGGCTAGTATGCGTCCCAGTGTATGTCGAGGGAGATATAACTCCTTGGGGAAAATGGGCGCTGTAGAGATCTCTAATTGGTTATAGGTATCTAGCTGAGAGAGGAGACATTCCAAAGTTTTTCTAATGCCTGTGGAACGGACGACTTTGCCCACTGCTTCAGGCCGGCATTAGAGTATTGTGTATCTGATTCGAGAGGGAGATGGCACGCTTTACTAGCTTCCTTATCCGCAGCCTCATTGCCAGGGATGGACGAGTGTCCCGGGACCCAGCGAACTTCGACTCCCCCTGGTCTAGTATGAGGAAGCCGTGATCGGCATTGCCATTCGGGCTCTATCTTGAGAAACTCTTCAAAGACAGACTGAGATGTGCCAGAAAAAGGGGCGAGTATGCGAGTGGCAACTTCCAGATTATCTAGGAATATCCAGAGGTTTGTCGCAAGTTTTGTAGTTGGAAAGTCCAGTGCAAGCTTTGCCCCGGCTAAGGCTGCCATTGCTTCTGCATCAAAAACCTCGACCCCTTTGCCAAGAGGGATGCTTTTTTGGAGAATTTGTATGCCCCTTTGATAAGCCACGCAGCCGGCGACAGCGAATCCATCAGATTGTTTCGAGCCGTCAGTATATAACATTATATTCCCAGAGGGGATCGAGCTACTAAATGAGTTAAAAGCTTGTTTAGATATTTCCTTCGAGGCACCGCAAGGGCCCCCTACCCTTGCATAAGCCTCCTCGCGGCCTTCTCGCGGTGCCCAAGGCGGAAGGGCGATTAGGTTTATTTACTCGGCCTGAGGAAGGGCTAGTACGCGGCGGGCGAAGCGTGAAGTGGGACGGTTAAGAGAGATAATTTTGGCTGCGCGGCGGAGTATGGGGTGGCGAGGGTCGAGGTGACGTAGGCGGACGGTGGCAGCTGTAGTCCGTCCATTAAGCGCGATTTCTTACGGAGGAAGCCCTGACTCCCGGTGGAGTGCAGCTGTGGGAGTAGTGCAGTAAACAGGGAGAATTGCACGAGCTGATGTGAGGATAACTTTGTCCAATAGTTGAAGTAGGGAATCTACACGGTTAGAAATACGTCCTTGGATTCCTTGGCGAGATCTGCCTGGCCACCAAGCTTCAGATCCATAATATGCTACTGGCAGGACACAAGCGACAGCGGCGTGGCGAAGCAAGTGAGCTAGGACACCACGGACTGTGTTACCAAGCGAGGAGAGGGCATTACTAATTTTGAGGGCCTTCGCTGCTAACGGGCGAACATGCCACTTAAAAGAAAGTTTTTCATCGAATAAAATCCCAAGCCAACGTGTGTATGGATGACTCGTGTTTTCGGCTATCGTAAGTGGGCCAGCCCTGACCCTGGGCGTAAGTCTTGGATCCTGATCTGATAAGAGTGTAACTTAGTCCAATTCACAATAATGTATAATGTGATATGAATAGTTGGGAAAACGTTAATATGAGCTGGGCAGCAATTAGCAATAAGAGTGAAAGAACTTAATTAAATAAACTAGACTTATGAGTTCACTATATACAAAGGGTCTCTTTCCACATCATTGGTGTGAGAACAAATGTTATACGATGTTAATCATGGAATGTTGAAGACGATGTTGTCAATGCCCCTACACTCGTAATCGCTGATAATGATTCCGTAGATGACTTCCATTCGTATTGATGATTACGAGCCTTTGTTTTGTCTTGGTAAATGATAAGTTAATACGCGCTTATTAATGCCTGTGCGGTTTGCTTCAGAATTACGTATACCTTATCATGATCTGCTCTGCGGCAAGTGAAGTGTAGTAGTTCATATTTCCCAGAATCGAAAGTTATACCTTCCGCCTGGCCCCAGTCGATTGCCTCTTGCAGGTCTCGGGAAAGTAGCGCTGCATTTTCCTGAAGTGTGGATGAAGTTCAAAGGAGAGCAACGTCATCAGCATAACCAAATTTGTTTTTGGCTGAACCTAGGAAAAATTAAGGAGAGAGGTAAAGCATAATTAGAATAGGGGATACTGGGGATCCCTGAGGTAACCCACAGTGGACCTTAGTTTCGGGACTAACCGAACCATCTAGTCGAATCCTCACTACCCGGTTAGTAACAAATGAAGTGACCCAACGAACAACGTTTTCAGGCCAGCCTTGTTCTCTGAGACGGCGCACCAAACGTCCTGGGAGGATGCCGTCGAAAGCACCCTTGACATCCAGAGTTAGTACCGAGCCGGTGAGTTTTCTGCTTAATGCAGTCTCCACATCATGAACCAGACAGGTTGTGAGGTCAGTCGCTGAGCATAGAGGTGCAGCCCCGAACTGTTGACTCGCCAACACTTTCACATTGATCGCAACCCAAGACAGACGCCGGGCAACAAGGCGTTCGAGGCCTTTTCCCAAGAGGGAAAGGAGGGCTATTGGGCGAAAAGAGCTAGGGTTTGACTTGTCTAGTTTGTTTGGTTTACTTACCATGACAAGAATAGCCTTTTTGAAACAGGTGGGGTGGAATCCTACATTTAGGCAGAACCTAAATAAATTAGACACTGCAGACCCGATTAAAGACCATCCCTTTTTAAGGATTGCCGTAGGGATATCATCTTCGCCAGGCGCTGTGTTGCCGGCTCCTAGAATTGAATCTCTTATCTCATGAAGAGTAAGATCAGGGAAAGGGAGGATCGCGCGCCCAACCGTGGGTGCGTCGAGCGGTATGTTGTCAGTCTCAGATGTATTTCGAAGAAGGTTCCTAGCTAACACATCCCGATTATCTTCCAGTGAAACCACGGGGGCGGCGGCAACATTTGTGGGGTCTCTAAGGGGTGGTGTTCGGACGGATCCAACCGAGCGGTGCCAGTTGACCATCTTGAATATGTTGTAAAATAAACAGTCCAGCATCCCACGCGATGCGCGTCTCACACCGACTCGTACACTGTCACGCGATCGTCATCATCTCATATGTTATATTTAGATTTCCCACTTAATGTCTATTTATATCATCTATAACTATGGATGGTACGAGCTAACAGCTACACATATGAGCGTCTTACACCTAAGTATTCTGGGGGAAACATTCAGGTTTAGGACTTACTCATACCATGATAATATTGTTATATTGGGACATCAATGTCTATCATGAATTATGCTAATTAAAGTCCCATAAGGGTTACACTCCTGTATATAACGAGCTCTCTTCTCCTTCAGAATTCTTCAGTCAATCACATTGCTGAATATCTCTGAAGGTAAGATCTCATCCAGTAGCTAGCCCAATAAAGTCAATCACATTGCTGAATATCTCTGAAGGAATCACTCTCTTTGTCATCTCACCTATTCTATAATAGCCTCACTTATCTCAAACACTACGCTGCTTCTCTTACACAGATATCTTGACGTCTCGCCTCTCCGATCTGCCCGTATTACATTAGGTTATGACCCCGGGTTCTGCCTCTTCCACAATGTCCACCGAAAACGTTTCCATTTCAGTCGGCTCTCTCAAAGCCAACCTTCCAGTTCTCTCTTCACAGTCTCACTACCGCACGTGGGCTCAAACTTGGCAGGTTGTTCTAATGGGCTCTGATTATTGGGGCGTTGTCACAGACTTTGCTGGCGACAAGAAAACTCGCCCACCAATGGCCGACGATAAAGCAACTGTCGAAACTAAAAGAACACGTAACTTAGAAATAAGAGCTTACGACAAAAAGAACAATTCAGCACTCGCTGCAATTCTCGCTGGAGTCTCCACTGAGCTCCAAAGAATCGTGGCAGGCTTCGTCGCCCAAGAAGAATCCGCTCGTCTCGCCTGGAAAGCTTTGAAAAATAAGTTCGACCACGAAACGACCATATCTACTTTAGAACTTTTCAATTCTCTTGTGGAATTAAAAATGGATGAAGGGGATAGCATCTCGGATCATATCTCGAACTTTGAAACCACTTATTCGCACATCTTTAATCGCTGTTCTGAATCATCAAGAGAGGAAGCAAAGCATCTAAAACTCTTCCTTGATTCTGATTCCGTCAAAACCATGTCTCTTCTTCGCACTCTCCCTCCTTCTTTCGAAAATGTTGTGGACAATCTCATGTCCAAAGATCGAATTACATTCGCTGATGTCAATAAGCGTCTACTCGACATTCAGTCCTCTCGATCCTCTACCTCTGGTAACTCCAAGGCCTATTCGGTTAAGGAAAAGCCAATCCACAACGAAAAGAAAAAAGAAAAAGAATGCTCCTGGTGCAAGTCTAGGAAAAAGAAATACCAAGGACATCAACATTCAGAATGCAGGCAATTAAAAGCGTTTAAAGAATCAGAGGAACGCAAAAAAGGCAAGGAAAGGGCCCACGTTGTCAAGCCTAACGTCTCAGACACGAGTTCAGTTCAACATCTCGACTTCGCTGTTGAAAAAGCCTTCGTCTCTCGCTCCTCTAGCTCCCACCCATGGATTCTTGACTCCGGTGCCTCTGCTCATATGTCGCCCTTCAGAGAAGATTTCGCCTCGTTGTCTCCAAAGCAAGGCACTGTTGAAATAGCATCCGGCTCACTAATCCCTATACATGGCTCCGGTAAAACCGAAATTGATCTCTGTCTCAGTAACCGCCGAGTTATTGCGGCAACCTTCGACAAAGTTCTTTTCGTACCTAAGCTTGGGGATAGGTTATTATCAGAATCTCAACTGGAAAGGAATGGTTTCTCGATTTTATCGTGTAATGGTCATCGACGTGTCTTGAAAAACGATGAAGAATTTTTGTATGCTAGAGCCAATAGTTCAGGACAGTATATCGTCCAAACTGGTAATGAAAAATCTGCTTTTGCCTCCTATTTTGAAGCTCATGAAGCTCTTGGTCATCCAGGAACCAATGTCATGTCTCAGATGCGAAAATTTGATCCTTCAATCCCAGAAAAGCCTGAATCCTTCTCTTGCACTGCTTGCCTTCTGTTTAAATCAAAACACAAAGTCCCAAAGTCTACGCATAAGCGCGCCTCCAAGGCATTCGATCTCATCCACTCTGACTTGACTGGACGCTTCTCTGTCAAATCACTTGGCGGAAAAGAATACTACATCACCTTCATAGACGACTGCACACGGCATGCTTGGATTTACTTTCTCAAGCAGAAATCAGATGCTTTAACCTCCATTAAGCAGTTCGTTAACATGATCAAGACCCAGTTCGATAAACCCATTAAAGCTTTTCAAACTGATAATGGTGGTGAGTATGTCAACTCAGATGTTGAAAAATTCCTTGCAGAAACTGGTACTGTTACGCGAAACTCCCCAGCATACTCACATGAGTCAAATAGTATCGCTGAACGATTCAATCAGACAATTGTTACCAAGGCACGCACAATGCTCATGGACCACGGAAAATTTCTCTGGGCCGAAGCAATCTCAATGGCAGTTTATCTTTATAATCGACTCCCTCATCGAAGCATTAATGGTCAATCTCCGCTTGAGGCTCTAACTAGCCATCCCTTCACCTCGACCACTCACCTCCGCCCTTTTGGCTCAAAGGCTTTCGTTCACATTCCTGTCGAAGCCAGACCTGCCGGTTCAAAGTTGATGCCCAGGGCTCTGGAAGGTATACTTGTAGGTTACACTTACTCCTCCAAAATATTCCGAATTTATATTCCATCCAAACGTTCTGTGATATTATCAAGAGATGTCGTTTTCTCTCCTCTCAACCAAGGATAGTATCTCTTGATATCGATACTCCGAATCAGAAATCACCAATGAACTCTTCACCTCCAACTCCGTCAACTGAAAAGCTTTCTCCTATTCTCTCAGCCCAATCACATCGTCCAACTACTCCACCAGAACTTACTAATATTCCGGGTTGTTATTTCGATTCACCTACACCTCTGCCTTCACCTGTTGTCCCCAATTCATCTGGAAATAAAATTCAAGCGATTACAACTCCCGGTCCCCGTAGAAGCACCAGAGAAAGGAGACAACCAGATCGATATGGAGACTTTTTGGCACATGTAGCCATCACCGAACCAACTACTCACAAACAGGCTATGATAGCTGACGATGCTGGGCTCTGGAAAGAAGCTATTGACGAAGAAATGGACGCACTTCGGCGAAACAACACCTGGGATATTGTTCCTCGACCCAAAGATCGCGCTGTTGTAGGTTCACGATGGGTTTTTAAGGTAAAACACAAAGCAGATGGATCTGTTGAAAGGTACAAGGCACGGCTGGTTGCTAAAGGATTCTCTCAAATTCCAGGTACAGACTTCGAAGAAACCTATGCACCAGTGGCTCGTTTCGATTCCCTCCGCCTTCTCCTCGCCCTTGCTGCTCACAATAATTGGAACGTTCATCAAATGGATGTAAAATCGGCCTTCCTTTACGGAAAATTGGATCGCTACATATACATGGAGATTCCTGATGGGTTTAAGGAACCTCAAAAGGTATATAAGTTGCGTAAATGTATCTACGGTTTGAAACAATCTCCCCTTGTATGGTACTCAACATTAAAAGCTGCCATTACCAAGTATGGATTCGTCTCAACAAATTTCGACCCATGCGTCTTCGTCCACGATAAGACCGACGTCTATATTGCTGTTTACGTCGACGACATTTTGATCTCTGGCTCCAATCCCAAGATTATAGAAGAAATCCGACAATTCCTACACTCTGAATTTGAATGTAAGGACCTCGGCCAAGCTCACTTTATTCTCGGAATCGAAGTAGAAATCACCCCACAAGGCATATCGCTTAGCCAACATTCATACTTTCTCAAAGTCCTCAAAAGGTTCGGCATGCTTGATTGTCATCCTGTAGGTACTCCTCTCGAAGCAAATAGCCATCTTCAACGAGTCGCTCCTGCGGATCAAATTGACCAAATCACTTCATATCAATCTCTTATAGGCTCACTGATGTATGGACATATTGGTACACGACCTGACCTTGCTTTTCCTGTTACACACCTCTCCCAATTCTCCTCTTGTCCCGGCCAAGTCCACCTAGCTGCCGCCAAACGAGTCCTACGATACCTGAAAGGTACCATTGACAAGAAACTCTTTTTTCCCAGAAAACATGATTCTACTATTCACGGCTTTGCAGATTCCTCCTGGGGTAATAATCTCGATGATCGTAAATCATATTCTGGGTACGTTTTTCGTCTAGGGGAAGCCTCAATTTCATGGTGTTCTCAGAAACAGAAAGCTATTGCTCTTTCTACTACTGAAGCAGAATATATGGCAGTCTGTCTTTCCTCGCGCCATATGATCTGGCTTACTAGAGCGATAAAAGAACTCCGGCAAAGTTATGGTGCAATCCTCCACGCAGACTCGACAGGAGCAATAGATCTTTCGCAAAATAATAAAGTAACTCAACGCTCGAAACATATCGACATTCAATATCATTTCATTAGAGATCATATCGGTAAAGATTTTGCGATTGAATACATACCATCTTCCGAAAATTTGGCTGATCTATTAACCAAGGCCCTGCCTAAATCGACTCACGAATTCCTAGCTCAACGGATTTCGATGCAGTCCTGAGGGGAAGTGTTGTAAAATAAACAGTCCAGCATCCCACGCGATGCGCGTCTCACACCGACTCGTACACTGTCACGCGATCGTCATCATCTCATATGTTATATTTAGATTTCCCACTTAATGTCTATTTATATCATCTATAACTATGGATGGTACAAGCTAACAGCTACACATATGAGCGTCTTACACCTAAGTATTCTGGGGGAAACATTCAGGTTTAGGACTTACTCATACCATGATAATATTGTTATATTGGGACATCAATGTCTATCATGAATTATGCTAATTAAAGTCCCATAAGGGTTACACTCCTGTATATAACGAGCTCTCTTCTCCTTCAGAATTCTTCAGTCAATCACATTGCTGAATATCTCTGAAGGTAAGATCTCATCCAGTAGCTAGCCCAATAAAGTCAATCACATTGCTGAATATCTCTGAAGGAATCACTCTCTTTGTCATCTCACCTATTCTATAATAGCCTCACTTATCTCAAACACTACGCTGCTTCTCTTACACAGATATCTTGACGTCTCGCCTCTCCGATCTGCCCGTATTACATTAGAATACGTCTTTGGCTGAAGAGGCTTGATTTAGTAAGTTTCGGAAGAACTGCCTTTTTGCCCTGCGAACAGCTATCCGAAGCTCTTTTTTTGCGGCAGCGCAGGCTGTTGGGTCTAGTGAATTTCTTCGCGCAATCCTGTGTGCTCGAGCTGCGTCTCTACACTCATCATTCCACCAGGGTTGTCCAGTTCCTCTTCCGACCGCTCGTCGGGCTGATCCTCTGAAAGCGTTCTGTAGGGTGGAGCAGAGACTTTCAGCGTAAGTGTCGAGAGTTTCCGGCTGTGGGTGCACCGGTAAGCTGGGCATGCGTGCCATATCTACTTGGAGGAGAGAGTGAAAGAGGTTCTCGTCTAAAGTATCGAGTTTGAGACGAGTAACGGGCTCTTGGAAGCGGCTGTCCCAGGGGATAATGGTGCCGATCGGCAGGTGGTCAGACGTAACGTCAAGCTCAGGTATGGTGGCCAACTCTGCACCAACCAGGATTAACAAGTTAGATGCGAAGGAAAGATCAAGTACGTTCCCCCTGTTGTGGGTTGGTACATCAGCTTCGGAGATTAGTGAAATGGAGTTTAAATCTGTCCATTCAAGAAGGCTTTCTGCAGCAGACTGGTTAGTGGTCACTGACGCCTGCCATCTGGTGTGTTTTAGGTTAAAATCTCCTGCTAAAAACGTGCGGCACCGAAAGATGGGGCGAGGAAGGTCTAGTAGAGCTCTTACAGCTTCCCCTTCTGCAATGGAGCCAGAAGGCGCATTGTAAACATTAACCACTAACATTTTTATCCCAGATGGCGCTCTAACTTCAAGGAAGACGATGTCTTGCGCGGCAGGGCTATGAGGGGGTAGAGGTCGGAGTTGGTAGGTCTGGAGGCCAATGCCTTTTCGAACGTAGGTAAGGACCCTCGGGCGGGTTTCCCAACTATCAATTGGAGCAAAACACTCATATGAGGAAATACGTTTAGTTATTCGGCGCTGACGGTTGCGAGAGATGAAAGGTTCTTGGATAAGGATAATATCATATTTTTGTTCGTTTGCAAATTCCAGAGCAATTTCGTGTGGAGTAGCTCCTTTGCAAACGTTTACTTGGAGAAGGCGTAGTGGTCTCTTACTCTTACGATTTCTATAACTCATCTTTGTCGGATAACGGTGAGTATGGGTTCTCGGTGATAGCCATAGAGAGCGGTAGAGAGGGGGAAGAAGCCCGCACCAGCTGATCCGAACTGGGCATATCTAGCTGCATTGCAGTAGTAGTCGGAGAGGAAAAGGGGTGATTCGACAGAAATTTAGGGAAAGTCTCTTCCGTCATTTCGTGATCTTCTGGTGCAGATGGTGCAGGGCGGCGTAAGCATCCAACAGTTGCACTAAGGCTGAGTCTTGCTGCTGTAGAGGTTTGACGGATCTGGGAGATCTGCTCTTTCGATAGCCTTAATCCATTGCGGCGGGGTTGGAGAGGGCATTCCGGGGCGTCCGCAGGCTGAGGTCTATGGCAGTGGATACAGCGTGGAGTACAGTGGTGTGGATGAGAGCCACACGGCTGGTGGTTTACCTTCAAGTGTTCAATTGAGCCACATTGGCGGCAGCGGGGGGCACGAGAACATATTCTTTCATTGTGCCATTGGAAACAACGACTACACTGGATGACTGATGTTCTTTTTGCCAGTTGTCGAGATAGTACCTCAACCCCAAAGAGATAAAACTTTCGCGGAAGGATGGTTTCAATGGGGAAGCGGGCTATATATCTTGCTGAGGAGGAATAAGGGGATTCTATGCCCCCTTTTGTTTCATGTACTGAGATGGGAGAGAGTCCTTTTTCTTTGGTAAGCTCTGCGCGTACAAGGTCTTTAGTGATAGGGTAGTTTGTGAGCTGATTATTATCATCTAATGCCGTGAAGGATTGTGGGATAGACGTGAGGAGGTAAGTCACAAGGTTCTGGGTCTTTTCGATTCCAGTGGAGCCCTTAAGTTTACCTTCTTTTATTCCTACGGAGAAGAGTGACTCTAGTCTGGATGCGGCGTCCTCGGAGGATGGGCGCAGGGCAATACCAGATGGGACATGTTGTACTTCTTTCAACAGGGCAGCGTTTGAACCTAGAAATTTGCGATAATGAAGAAAAAGGGGGTATGCAGAGATTAAGCGCTCCGTCGCGTCCTGCTCCAGGCGGAGGAAAAGACGGTCATCTGTAGTTTGAGAGATATCATTCTGCCTTAAGGCCCTAGCTGGCCTGCGTGGCTTAGTACTAGCGAGGTTCCCCTGTCCTCTAGCAGCTACGTTGGCGTATGAGGAAGGCTTCGTCGATTTGGGAACCGGTGGCGGGGTGTATCTTTGTACAGCTGGTGTCTGTTGGCGAACAGATCTTGTGTCAGTGTTCCCTCTCTGAGTAGCAGCAGTGTTGGGTAAGCCCCTGACGTGGTTGTCAAAAAAAACTTGGGCAACTTCTTGAACGCGTTCGATGAAAAGTTGGTAAGTGTTTGCCAAATGTTGTGGGATAATAGGGGCATTGGGGCCGCGGGATGCTTCATCCAAGGTAGAAGCTACTCCTCCAAACATAAACGTAGCTTCTTCGGTTCTGGTCGTGGCTGCTGCAGTTGTTAGCAGCAGTGTTTCTGATAAGGATCTAGTCCCGCCCCCAGGAGGGTGCTGGGATGGTTGAATAGGTGGCATGATGCCAAGCTTGATTAGGTCAACGTATTCACTTTACGAAGGTGTAGTTGGATATGAATGAAGCCGAAAGAGGGATGATAGAGGTTGAGCTATTGAAGAGATCTACAACCAAGTTGTCCATGGTCGCCCCAGAATCCCTCTAGAGTCACCACTCACAGACAATTAGTATAGGGGCTCAGGGGTAAGTGAAGGCAGCTGGAAATTTTATATACAGGGGCTATAATATGGATTTATCCAAGACATGCTATACAATTTTCTAGGTTAAACGAGATCTTATGATCTAATCTTTTACACCAATTTCATTTCATTAGAAAAGCCACTTTTGTTACTCGTACAAAAAATCCACTTTTGACATCACGCCAATTCTATTCCATTCAAACTACTCATCTAAAACCTATTAAAATCCTTTTCATTTGGTCATCGCGCTTGTGATGGCCAAATCACAACAACCACCTCCTTTGGCCCAGCGCGTCGCTGATGAGCTCGAGCTTGTACAGCGCGTGGCAAAAGGTTGAGCTACCTGGGTTCAAAACTTTCACAACAAGTTCTGGACATCTGTCGAAGAAGCTGACCCTCTCATCAAATCCTTTGTGCGCGAGCAGATGGACTCGCTTCTCCTCGCAGTTGCTTCCGGGCAATCTATGCGGCATGACACACCGAGACAGCCCAAGCCGGCGAGCTCCTTACCCAAGCCCAGCCATAACATCCCTTCCCGACCTCCCGTTCCAATCACAAATCAACCTCGAAGTTGGGCCGCGACTGCCGCAAGCCTATCCGCCTTATTTCCCTCGGCTCCGGCTCAACCTAGTATTAAAAATCGACCCACTCGCATAGCTATGCAAAAACCTACTGGGAATTCCAAGGGCCCTAAAGCAAATTTCCGCCTGACTGAAGAAGCCCCTCTCCTTAAAGCAGATGCAACATCAAAGCTGCCTTTATAAAAATCGTCCCCGGCCTCAAGGACGGTATTGCTTCCGTTTCCCGCAACTCTAGCGGATTCAGCTTGATCTTTTCATCCGAAGAATTGCTGAAACTTGCGATGGAACATGCCGACTCCATCAAGGCCTCTCTTTCAGGGTCTTTACATCAGGTAGAGGACCGTTATGGATATGTCGTCAAACGCATTCCCCGCACCATCTGGAATCCCGTGTCCAATCTGGTTTCCTCAACGCTTGATGACGTCAAGAGCATTGCTCAGGCGCAGACGGGGTCGCCCCATCTGGTACTCACTGGTCGCAGCATGAAAATAGCCACGATCATTTTCGTACGGCGGTCATCTTCTTCCTAAAAGAAGTTCCTACATTCCGAATAGTTTACAGCGCGCCATCCCGGCGATACGTCCCCAACCCCAAGCTAGTCCAGTGCAAAGCTTGTTTCGGGTTACATCAATCCTCTCACTGCCGGATTTAAGCTTTATGTGCCTTCTGCGGCACTCTCCGCCACCAAGGAGAATGCTCTCACCGTCGCCGATGTATTAACTGCTTAGGACCACACCCTGCAGATGATCATACCTGCCCCATCCGCCCTCGTCCTTAAAAGGGCAAACTCATTCAGTTTTCTGATAAAGAGGTTACTGAACCTCGCACAAGCAATCGCAACAAGCTCCGTAGGACACGTCGGGCTGAAACTGCTGCTGCTGCCTCAGCTGCCTCAGCTGCCTCAACTGCCTCTGACCCTAGCAACACTGCCGGCTCAACTCTTCCGACCGAGGCCTCTACTAACCTCTCACGACAAACCCCTTCTACAAGCCAGAATAGATTAACCTCCCTCGAAAATGCCTCCTTTGGATCTATGGAAGTAGATTCGGAAGAGCAAGCTCCTAATAATACTCTTAGTCTTACTCTCCATGACCAATAAAGCTTACTATAGGAGTACCCCCTCGCCTTGTCTTTGCTTCCTCCAAGTAAACGTTGGACGTGGTGGATCTGCGCACCTCATTCTTTTACAAGCCGCTTTTCAGGGTAAGTACGACGTCATCTTTGTCCAGGAACCTTGGACAAAAGTTATAAATTTCAAAAATGTTATCAATTCTCACCCGGCGTATGTCATTTTTACTCCCCCTGATCGGGACTGGAAGCTTGCACGCTCACGCGTACTCACTTACGTCTGGAAAAAATCTAACCTCCGTCCTATCCAGCTGGACAGAGGACCCTCACCAGACATTGTAGGCCTCCTTCTTCAAGGTTCTCCTCCTTTGGAGGTTATCAATGTCTACTGGCAACCTCAAGCCCATATGCCTGAGAGTCTGGACCCACTTCTAAGTTGGCTGGTGAAGCCGAACTCCATAATCGTGGGAGATTTTAACCTTCATCATGAGTTATGGAAGCCAAATGTATCTCGCTCGTCCGGAGTCAGCAGCTTTGTCGACTGGATTGAAAATCATTCTTTAAGATCGGCTTTACCATATGGGGCCCCCATCCATCGCGCTGGCCACGTCCTTGACCTAGTTTTAACGAACATGGACGGTCTCTTGGCCCATGTGGATCCCGTGTCTCATTTGACTTCCGATCACGAGACAATATCTGGCCTAGCCATCTCTCTTTAGCTCAAAGGCGCTACCCGTCAACGAGGGTGCCTAAACTTACCTCCGAAAATACAGAAGGATTCCGACAAGCACTCTTAGCCACTACTCCTCCTGTTCTTCCCTTCGAGGACCCTACCCCCCAGCTCTCAGATGCGGCAGCCTCCTCTGGCATCGCCGCCTTATCAGCTATTCTACTTTCAGCTAACCTACCGAGGCCCGCATGTGCGCCATGTAAGGATTATTGGAACCAAGAATGCGCTGACCAACGCCGCCGGTATGTTAATGCCCGTAACAGTGGTGATCCAGACCTTATCAGTGAGGCACATCGTAACTTCCGCAAAACCGTTAAGCGAACCAAACGAGAGTACCAGCGCTCTAAGCTGGATAGTGTGTCTTCAATTTTGGAGGCCCATAAAGCGGTTGGATGGCGAAGATTCTCCAGTCGCTTCGGTCCTCCTCAAATTCTATTTCAAGGAGTCACGTACAGTACCCCGACTGAGCGTGCTGACATCTTTTTCCGCACGAAGCTTGCCCGCTTAATCAGACAGCCGGATGTCTCCGTGTACACCCCTACCTGCGCATTGCGAGAGATTCCTGCGCCACCCTCCCTGGACGAAGATGAAGTGCGACACTGTCATCTTGATAAATTGTCTACAACCCCAGGTCACGATCATCTCTCGGTTGTTGCTCTTCGCCACATCTGGGAAGTCGATACATGGCGCACGTGGATTGTAAACTTGTACAGTCTCTGCTTGACATTCGGACATCATCCAAGCGTTTTTCGCCGCGCTGAAGTTGTGGTTATACCGAAACCTTACAAGGATGATCTGACTAACCCCGCCAATTGGCGACCAACCTCTCTCCTCCCTGTCCTTGGGAAAGGGCTGGAACGCCTCTTTGCGCGTTGTTTCGCATTCTGGGCGTTGTCGAGCTGCGTTATCTCTCCAACGCAACTCGGAGCTCTTCCTGGAATATCGGCCATGGACCTCGTTGAGTGTCTTGTCCACGATGTCGAGAAGGCATGGGATATGAAACAGATGTGCACTTTAGCTACTCTTGACGTCGAAAGCACTTTCGATAGCATTCAGCCTGGCCGCCTATCTGTGCGGTTGCGCGAACAGGGATGGCCATTACTGTACGTTAACTGGGCTTCATCTTTTGCTTCAGACAGGAAAGCTCGCCTCCGAGTGGACGACTTTGTGGGCGAATTTTTGGACATTTTGCACAGTTTGCCTCAGGGATCTGTCACAGGCTAGTGCCTTACAAACTCTAGGCTAATGCCTAAGGCTAGAACAATGACTTATGAGCGGTTCCATGTTGACACCTTCCCAGCTGACATGTCTCCCCATACATCAACAGATGACACGTCGCCCCATATATCAGTGGATGACATACGATGAGACTATGGTTTCATATGTGAAAAAAATTGAGTCATTATGAGACATCGAATCTCAGCAGAAGGGACTTGGAAGCGGGATGGAGTTATGGAAACTAATGGAGGGAACAAAGACTACGCAACATTCACTTGGATCATGTGAAGCAAGACAGGGAAGTAAAACATGAGGAATAGATAAATGAAGATTGCTCTCAGTCCCCTTTTGTTCTTTACTTCAAGATTTTCTATTGTACGTAGCTCTGGATAGCTTGTGAATGACAATCATCTTAAGACTTTTACATTATCTTGAAGTCTCCTTTTCATTTTTTGAAATTTTTACCAACCTTCTTATTAAACTCAATACTGAGCTTATTATCTTTGACATCATTATCTTATCATCATCATTATTATTATCAATCCACAATGGAGGTGGACGCATCAACCAATATTCTTCAGCAGCTTCAATCCCTTCAACAACAAATGCAACACCGAGCTGCACAAATGCAACAACAGGCCTCCCAAATTCACGAACAGCAGAGTACAATTGTAAATCTTCAAAAGAAGTCAAGAGTTCAATCTCAGTCGCCGAAAACGCAAGAAGTCCAGCAATCACAGGTAATCCTGTGAGAATTACATCTCAGACTCTATCATGCCTCATTACATCGCCAAGTCTGAGGGAGGAGTGTGAGAAATAAGTTTCACCTCTAAACATACGCTAGAGTGGAATTAGGGTGTTAATATTAGTTTCATCAGTTGTTATGTGGTCCGTGTTATCTCAGTCGCGATTTCTCAACGTCGCACTCATCATCCCATCACGTCTCAGGTACGCGACATCTTGTGTTAAGAACTTTTGTTTCAGCTCTGGTTTATCAACAGAGGTTTCAGTCAGCGACTCATATGCCAATTTCGAGTCGGACATATTACAGTTTGTTCTAATGCTGGAATGCTCATGAAACTAGAAGAATATAGATATATGTACCTTAGAAGGCTTTATGGGGGGACAGAGAAGAAGGAATACCAGATTTGACATCACCAAATTCATCATCGTTGAACTCGTTTTTATTGTTATAATTTATCTCTTTACAACTTCTTGAAAAGGCAGGAACTTTTCTAATCTTTATTTAACTTTTATCCTTATCCTATTCTCACTTTCCACCTCACAATTTCTGATAAATCCCAATTGAATACTTACGAGAAAAATTACCATTATTAGAAAAAGTTAATGGGAACAGAACAATTTGGGATGAGTGGCACCTTAGTGCTATACTCAAGTTGGCCAAAGATGGACAGGTAATCGGAGATGACTTCAATCAGTTCATGTATATATATTCGCGATTGGAAGGTGATGCAGTTAACATGGTTTCAACCACCGCAAGATTACTCTCCAGCGAGAATAGAGGAAATGGAAATGAATTCCTAGCGTTTCTCAACACAGTCTTTGGGGATCCGAACAAGATGGTCCGTGCTCAACAACTTCTGTACAATCTCAAGCAAGGCCCAAATGAACTGTTTACGTCATTTTTACCAAAATTCGAGACTGTGCTGGCTGATGCAGGCTGGTCGATTTACGACGACAGTCAGAAAATATCGTTGCTTCGAAACGCGGTGTGTTCTGATATCAAATCTGAGCTAGTTGGTAAGAAGTTTAGTAGTTGGGACACATTCATCTCGAAACTTTTTTCCATCAGTAGCGACCTAGCTGAGTTAAAGATCCAAATGAAAGCTGGTTATATGCAACATCCAAAATCAAAGCCAGCTCGTGAATATGCTACTGAGATGGACTGGGAACCAATCCAAGCCACAAACACGACCACAGATAATGAACGAAGAGCCACGTGGGTGAAAAAGGAAGTCTTGGAGTACAGGAAGAAGAATGGATTGTGTGTAAGGTGTGGAAACAGAGGCCATATCGCAACTAGATGCAAACTACTGCCACTACTACCACCCACAACAAGAATAAATCTAAGCGAAATATCCGAGGAGAAACAACAAAAAATTTTAGAGATGGCCCAACCAGATATCATGGATGAGAAGGATTAGGGAAAAGAATTACTTCTGTAAATAGTCACTTGCAGAAGTCTAAGATTTGTATAGTCAGATGTGGAAGTAGTAAAATTGAAACCATTATACAAGAATGGAATTCCTTTAAGCCCTAAATGGACTGTAATTATTTTCACAATACTGCTCTTATCAACGACTGATATCAATTGTGCGCCCTGATTGATCCTGGATCGACAGCTTTCGCGACGATTAGCCAGGAACAAGCAAAAACGCTTAACTTAAAAACATATCCTCTAGCCCATAGAATTATAACAGGGGTACTAACAAACATCTCGGGCATTATTAATCAGGTCACCAAGTTCTCAATGGATATTGGAGGACTCAAAATTCATACAGCATGGGCATACGTGGTACCAAGTCAAGGGGAGAAACTAATTTTAGGAATGCCATGGCTAAAACACTGCCACGCTGAGTTAAACGCGGTTAAGTGCGAATTACTATTTAAAAACCACAATTTATCTATCATCAGCAATGAAGCCCAAGAAAACCGTCAAGCAAAATCCACAGTAGTTCCTTTAACAATCAACAAGGTAATGCCTTCTATCTTCGCAAACTTGGTCAAAAAGTCAAAAAAAACCCGCAAGTTGTCAATATATTTGCAGCGACAATGTCAGACATTGAAAAAACACTTCAACCAAAATTTCAATTGACGCTGGATGAAGTTACTCAAATGCTCGCAGAACATTACAAACGTTTTGCACCAGTTTTTAATCCAAAAGAGGCAGCATCTCTCCCTCCTCACAGGCCCGGTATTGATCATGAGATACCCTTAGAAAAAGACGAGAATGGGAAAGAAAATGTCATGAACCTGTCCCTAGATTGGGATATATCACGTTAGATATGTCTTAACACTTAGGCGCTCTTTGGTGTTCTATGGTGTTCTATGGTGTTTGTCACGATAATGGGCTTTGCGTGACTCGACAGAATCTGGCTAAGGCTCAAGGATTGGAAGGTCTGGAGGTCTAAGGACAAAAGGTCTAAAGGTCTGAAGGGTAATTTAAGAAGCTAAAGAGTAAATTCTGAAGGTCTAATAAATGACGAAGAACAAAGCGTGGAGACTCTAGGGTACAAGATAGAACTATGATATATACAATTTGAGATGAGCTACCTGCAGTGAAAATGTCAAATATTCGCCATCGTATCTCGAAATAAATACGAATGAGCTAAATAGTGACCCGATATAGAAAAACGTCTGACCGTATCTGAACACGCGAAGAAACCCCAAAACTCCAATACTCCGATACTCTGATACTCCGAACTGCGAACACGAGGGATCAGACACCTAGGTATCTGACAGTGTTCTATGGTGTTCTAGGGTATTCTATGGTCTTCTAGGGTCTTCTATAATATTCCACGTTATATTATTGGTCATTACTATTGCTGCCATAGGTTCCATGGAATTCTATGCATTTCAAATCTAGCTTGGGCTATGGGAGAATCTTTACGACCAGTTGTATATAATGTAGTTTGTCTTGCATCTCAGATCTCTTCAGATCTGAGTCTTGTATCTACCACTTATTGAAGAACTTATCTTGAACTCTTAACATACTTGTATCCGCTCTTGAACTTATTGTCCTCGTTGATATTGATACTGTTTTCTGCGTAACTGTTATCGTTGCTATTGTCATTGCTATTGTTATTGACTCTGCCATTGTTATTGCTGTTGTTGTCGTCGCTGCCTGTATTGTTGTCTCTGTGGTCTTTGTTATCATCTTGTTATTGTAAAAATATTGTATGCACTATTGAGGAATATCTTAACGCGTGTTAGGCTTGGTGTTTCACTGTATATCAAGTTGGAACAATTTGGTGGTTGTAGAGAGGAGTAAAGTGGGAGTTGTTTATTACTCCCACCCCAAACTATAGCCCTAACTATATACAAAATTATCTAATAAAACTAGTTGGTGATTGTGTGTCAATACGGACTAGCGTATAATGATAAACAGAGTGGTAATGTCTCTACAAGTTACATTCCTTGCAGATCACACCAATTAGTAGAACTAATTTCAACAAGAGCTCCAGCGATGCTGAGGAATTTGTAGGGGCTTGAGGTAACCAAAGGGTGCATGGCGAACTGGCTTGATTCGAGCACAGGTATCACAGTTTTGTACGTAACGATCAATTTACTGTCGCATTTTCGGCCACCAATAATCACGGGATATTAATTCAAAAGTCTTGGCTTGACCTGGATGACCTGCAGCGGGGTGAACATGTGAATTTGAGATAATTTTAACCCTCAGAGACTCAGGAATATAGATTAGCTCCGAGACCAGTAGTACTACTTCATCACTTAATCGACAGGCACCGATATCGATAAAAGGGTGTCGCGTAGAAGTTTTGAGTGCTTTAATAATATCTTGGCCTACTGAATCCGAGGCGAGTGAATCCATGAGTTCTATGATAAAAGATGATTTCAAACCAAGTGCTAAGCTTATCCATTTAACTTTGGTTTTTTCATTTAGAGAGAACACGAGTGGCTCTACTACAGCCGAAGAGAGTAATTGCGTAGAGATCTTAGTCGGGGAAATTATAAGATCACGAGGAGCTTCAAACTCATTCCTGGAAATCAGGTCCTCTGAACGACGTGTTAGGGCATCCGCTCTCAAATTTTTGGATCCAGGCCGGAATTCAGGGAAGAAGTCGAGCTCAGCCAATTCTAGAGCCCATCTAGCTTGTCTGCGGTTAAGAATTCTTTTTGTTGTGAAAGCTGTAAGATTTTGATGGTCTGTGATTATACGAACGGGCAACGTCAAGTTGCAAACATACTGTCGATACTCTCTAAGGCCCTCCACGATCGCAAGAAGTTCTTTATCTCCCACTGTGTAGTGAACTTCAGGGGAAGTCATTGTACGAGAGCAGTATGCGACGGGGTGTAATCTTTTAATAGAATTTTCATCGACATGATATTGTGAAAGAATAGCAGAAATAACCTTATCGGATGCGTCAGTTTCTAGAACGGTCTCGAGAGAAGGATCAAAGTGGCGAAGTATCGGCTCTGACATAAATGCCGACTTGAGAGTGTCAAAGGCTAACTGACAGTCTTTTGTCCAGCTGAATTGGCCACCTTTACGGGTGAGAGAAAATAGAGGAGCCGCAAGAGTGGAATAATTTTTGATGAACCTCCTGTAAAAGTTTGCAAATCCCAGGAAAGATTGCACACCACGAACATTGATAGGGGGTTTCCATTCTTTAATGGTCTGTACTTTTGAAGAATCCATAGAAAGCCCCGTTTGAGAAACCACAAATCCTAGGAAAGTTGTTGAATCTACACTAAACACACATTTTTCTGGCTTACAAAATAGGTCATATTGTTGAAGCTTTTCGAGAACCTTTCGAACGTGCTTATTGTGCTGTGAAGGATCTTCGGAATAGATCAAAATTTCGTCGAGGTAGACAATGACAAAAATATCCAGGAACTCCCTTAGAATATCGTTGACAAACTGTTGACAGGTAGCAGGGGCATTGGTTAGTCCAAAGGGCATAACTTTGTATTAGAATAGGCCATATCTTGTTCGAAAAGCTGTTTTTGGCTCATCTCCCGACTTTATCCGGATTTGATTGTACGCACCTCTTAAGTCTAAGCGTGTGAATTTTTTTGCTTTGAGGAGCTGGCGAAGAGAATCATCTATACGAGGTAAAGGATAGAGATTCTTGCGGGTAATTGCATTAAGTGCTCAATAATCAACACAAAAACGTAGACCACCTCCTGGTTTTTTCACAAAAAGAACTGGGGAGGCAAATGACGAAGTAGATGGCTCGATAAATCCTTTTTCCAGATTATCCTGCAGATATTCCCGAAGAGCTTCGAGCTCGCCGTCTGACATGGAGTAAAGTGGCCCTAGTGTAAGTTTCTGATCCCCATCTATAGGAATTTCATGGTCGACATAGCGATGTGGAGGGAGCTTTTCCGATTGCTTGGAGGAAAATATGAGTAAAAACTCATGAAATTGGGATGGAACTTGCTGGTGTAATTCTTCCAGTTCCTGTCGCTCTGATTTTTGAGGCTTATCTAGGTAGTCCGAAATATCCTTGATGGATAATGAGAAGACTTGATGATCTTTGCGTCTACTAGAATTGATAAGGGTTGAAATCGACCCAGGACTAATGTCCACGCTGGAACGAGACTTAGCTGTATAAAAGGAAGGTACTGACGAAGCAGTAGAGATGGATGAAGAGTCTGAGGAAACTGACGCCGCAGAGCTTGAAGAAGAGCAAGATGAAGAACGAGATGAAACTTGGGCCGATGGATTTGTTGAAAGACGGCGAGAATAGCGAGCTGGAGAGCGAGCCGGGTTAAATTCATGGACTGTTACCTCTCGAATGCAGTGGTTTTGACAAAAATTGGAAGAAAATGTGATTGAATTAGCCCTCCATTGAATTTCAGGATTGTGCCTGGAGAGCCATGATTTACCGAGGATGATATCATAGCGGGCGATTCGAGTAACTTGAAAGTTAAGGGTTTCAACATGGTTAGCTATCTTTAAAGGAAGGGTGATTTCGTGAGTGATCTGCCCAGAGGAAGATTGTCTACCATCTACAACCCGGACAGTCTCAGGACAAAGTTTAAGTCGAGGATGAAGCTTATGCTTCTTGACAAAGGCCTCGTCTTTGAATGAGGTGGATGCACCCGAATCAACCATTGTAATGGCTGTGAGATGATCCCCTAGACGGGCAGAAACTGTAAGAGGCTGCTCATTTCTTAGATCAAATGTATGGATGACTTGGGAGACGGCCCGTTTATGTTTAGGAAAGATAGAAACCGTGGAATTCATAGATTCTACGGTAAATTTTGGTTTTACGGGAAAGAGGCTGTTGGTGAAAGGTACGACAAGTGATGACTTAGTGGAAGAGAGGCTAGAGAAATGTCGTATTTTCTCTAGCGAAGCTAATTTTTTGACTCAAATATAGGTACAGATTTTTCCTCCTCACTATCCCCTATTCCAACATTCGCGATTCGAGTCCCCGAATATGAGGCACGTTTAGCAAGTTTTGGACAATCCCCAATTCGATGCCCAGAGCCTCCGCAGTATACACACAAGTTATTCGTCTTTCTGTAGGCTCTTCGAGCAGCTTTCCCAGCTTCGGAGTTATCAATTTCCATTGTATCATGATGTAAGATTTGGGGAGCTGGCGGCAGTAGATTTGGACGTAGTGTAGGCGTAGAACTTACACGTGGTTGATTTTGCGCAAAATAAGTTTTTGACTTTCTCTCCTTATCTCTAGCGAAAATCTCGTTGTCCAAGCCTATGCAGATGGTTGCAAATTCGGCGAAAGTGGTTGGAAGGATTTTGCCCACTAGGCTATCCTTGAGGGATTCCTTCAGCCCCCTTCGAAAAAAGTGAATATGGACTTTTTCTTCCTTCCACCCTAGGAGAGA